>JAPFFF010000309.1:0-26890 GCA_039105265.1 Tritrichomonas musculus | reverse complement strand
GTGTAATGGCAAGCACGTTGGCCTTTGAAGCCGAAGATTGAGGTTCGATTCCTCACTAGAAAATTTTTTCATTTTTACTTTTTATTTTGTTTTTTTATTTTAAAATGTCTGGAATAAATCAAAATAAATCAAATATAACAGTTGATTTTAGATATGATTCACAAGAGTTTCTTGTGGTGTAATGGCAAGCACGTTGGCCTTTGAAGCCGAAGATTGAGGTTCGATTCCTCACTAGAAAATTTTTTCATTTTTACTTTTTATTTTTTTTAAAATGTCTGGAATAAATCAAAATAAATCAAATATAACAGTTGATTTTAGATATGATTCACAAGAGTTTCTTGTGGTGTAATGGCAAGCACGTTGGCCTTTGAAGCCGAAGATTGAGGTTCGATTCCTCACTAGAAAATTTTTTACTTTTTATTTTGTTTTTTTAGAAAATGTCTGAAATAAATCAATATAAATCAAATATAACAGTTGATTTTAGATATGATTCACAAGAGTTTCTTGTGGTGTAATGGCAAGCACGTTGGCCTTTGAAGCCGAAGATTGAGGTTCGATTCCTCACTAGAAAATTTTTTACTTTTTACTTTTTATTTTGTTTTTTTATTTTAAAATGTCTGAAATAAATCAAAATAAATCAAATATAACAGTTGATTTTAAATATGATTCACAAGAGTTTCTTGTGGTGTAATGGCAAGCACGTTGGCCTTTGAAGCCGAAGATTGAGGTTCGATTCCTCACTAGAAAATTTTTTCATTTTTACTTTTTATTTTTTTTAAAATGTCTGGAATAAATCAAAATAAATCAAATATAACAGTTGATTTTAAATATGATTCACAAGAGTTTCTTGTGGTGTAATGGCAAGCACGTTGGCCTTTGAAGCCGAAGATTGAGGTTCGATTCTTCACTAGAAAATTTTTTCATTTTTACTTTTTATTTTTTTTAAAATGTCTGGAATAAATCAAAATAAATCAAATATAACAGTTGATTTTAAATATGATTCACAAGAGTTTCTTGTGGTGTAATGGCAAGCACGTTGGCCTTTGAAGCCGAAGATTGAGGTTCGATTCCTCACTAGAAAATTTTTTCATTTTTACTTTTTATTTTGTTTTTTTAGAAAATGTCTGAAATAAATCAAAATAAATCAAATATAACAGTTGATTTTAAATATGATTCACAAGAGTTTCTTGTGGTGTAATGGCAAGCACGTTGGCCTTTGAAGCCGAAGATTGAGGTTCGATTCCTCACTAGAAAATTTTTTACTTTTTATTTTGTTTTTTTTAAAATGTCTGAAATAAATCAAAATAAATCAAATATAACAGTTGATTTTAGATATGATTCACAAGAGTTTCTTGTGGTGTAATGGCAAGCACGTTGGCCTTTGAAGCCGAAGATTGAGGTTCGATTCCTCACTAGAAAATTTTTTACTTTTCATTTTGTTTTTTTAGAAAATGTCTGAAATAAATCAAAATAAATCAAATATAACAGTTGATTTTAGATATGATTCACAAGAGTTTCTTGTGGTGTAATGGCAAGCACGTTGGCCTTTGAAGCCGAAGATTGAGGTTCGATTCCTCACTAGAAAATTTTTTCATTTTTACTTTTTATTTTGTTTTTTTATTTTCAAATGTCTGGAATAAATCAAAATAAATCAAATATAACAGTTGATTTTAGATATGATTCACAAGAGTTTCTTGTGGTGTAATGGCAAGCACGTTGGCCTTTGAAGCCGAAGATTGAGGTTCGATTCCTCACTAGAAAATTTTTTACTTTTTCATTTTTTTTTTAAAAAAAAGTCTGAAATAAATCAAACGAAATCAAATACAACAGTTGATTTAAAATATGATTCACAAGAGTTTCTTGTGGTGTAATGGCAAGCACGTTGGCCTTTGAAGCCGAAGATTGAGGTTCGATTCCTCACTAGAAAATTTTTTCATTTTTACTTTTTATTTTGTTTTTTTAGAAAATGTCTGAAATAAATCAAAATAAATCAAATATAACAGTTGATTTTAGATATGATTTACAAGAGTTTCTTGTGGTGTAATGGCAAGCACGTTGGCCTTTGAAGCCGAAGATTGAGGTTCGATTCCTCACTAGAAAATTTTTTCATTTTTACTTTTTATTTTGTTTTTTTATTTTAAAATGTCTGAAATAAATCAAAATAAATCAAATATAACAGTTGATTTAAAATATGATTCACAAGAGTTTCTTGTGGTGTAATGGCAAGCACGTTGGCCTTTGAAGCCGAAGATTGAGGTTCGATTCCTCACTAGAAAATTTTTTACTTTTTATTTTGTTTTTTTATTTTAAAATGTCTGAAATAAATCAATATAAATCAAATATAACAGTTGATTTTAGATATGATTTACAAGAGTTTCTTGTGGTGTAATGGCAAGCACGTTGGCCTTTGAAGCCGAAGATTGAGGTTCGATTCCTCACTAGAAAATTTTTTACTTTTTATTTCTTATTTCAAGAAAATGTCTGGAATAAATCAAAATAAATCAAATATAACAGTTGATTTTAGATATGATTCACAAGAGTTTCTTGTGGTGTAATGGCAAGCACGTTGGCCTTTGAAGCCGAAGATTGAGGTTCGATTCCTCACTAGAAAATTTTTTACTTTTCATTTTGTTTTTTTAGAAAATGTCTGAAATAAATCAAAATAAATCAAATATAACAGTTGATTTTAGATATGATTCACAAGAGTTTCTTGTGGTGTAATGGCAAGCACGTTGGCCTTTGAAGCCGAAGATTGAGGTTCGATTCCTCACTAGAAAATTTTTTCATTTTTACTTTTTATTTTGTTTTTTTATTTTCAAATGTCTGGAATAAATCAAAATAAATCAAATATAACAGTTGATTTTAAATATGATTCACAAGAGTTTCTTGTGGTGTAATGGCAAGCACGTTGGCCTTTGAAGCCGAAGATTGAGGTTCGATTCTTCACTAGAAAATTTTTTCATTTTTACTTTTTATTTTTTTTAAAATGTCTGGAATAAATCAAAATAAATCAAATATAACAGTTGATTTTAAATATGATTCACAAGAGTTTCTTGTGGTGTAATGGCAAGCACGTTGGCCTTTGAAGCCGAAGATTGAGGTTCGATTCCTCACTAGAAAATTTTTTCATTTTTACTTTTTATTTTGTTTTTTTAGAAAATGTCTGAAATAAATCAAAATAAATCAAATATAACAGTTGATTTTAAATATGATTCACAAGAGTTTCTTGTGGTGTAATGGCAAGCACGTTGGCCTTTGAAGCCGAAGATTGAGGTTCGATTCCTCACTAGAAAATTTTTTACTTTTTATTTTGTTTTTTTTAAAATGTCTGAAATAAATCAAAATAAATCAAATATAACAGTTGATTTTAGATATGATTCACAAGAGTTTCTTGTGGTGTAATGGCAAGCACGTTGGCCTTTGAAGCCGAAGATTGAGGTTCGATTCCTCACTAGAAAATTTTTTACTTTTCATTTTGTTTTTTTAGAAAATGTCTGAAATAAATCAAAATAAATCAAATATAACAGTTGATTTTAGATATGATTCACAAGAGTTTCTTGTGGTGTAATGGCAAGCACGTTGGCCTTTGAAGCCGAAGATTGAGGTTCGATTCCTCACTAGAAAATTTTTTCATTTTTACTTTTTATTTTGTTTTTTTTAAAATGTCTGGAATAAATCAAAATAAATCAAATATAACAGTTGATTTTAGATATGATTCACAAGAGTTTCTTGTGGTGTAATGGCAAGCACGTTGGCCTTTGAAGCCGAAGATTGAGGTTCGATTCCTCACTAGAAAATTTTTTACTTTTTATTTTGTTTTTTTAGAAAATGTCTGAAATAAATCAATATAAATCAAATATAACAGTTGATTTTAAATATGATTCACAAGAGTTTCTTGTGGTGTAATGGCAAGCACGTTGGCCTTTGAAGCCGAAGATTGAGGTTCGATTCCTCACTAGAAAATTTTTTACTTTTTCATTTTTTTTTTAAAAAAAAGTCTGAAATAAATCAAACGAAATCAAATACAACAGTTGATTTAAAATATGATTCACAAGAGTTTCTTGTGGTGTAATGGCAAGCACGTTGGCCTTTGAAGCCGAAGATTGAGGTTCGATTCCTCACTAGAAAATTTTTTCATTTTTACTTTTTATTTTGTTTTTTTAGAAAATGTCTGAAATAAATCAAAATAAATCAAATATAACAGTTGATTTTAGATATGATTTACAAGAGTTTCTTGTGGTGTAATGGCAAGCACGTTGGCCTTTGAAGCCGAAGATTGAGGTTCGATTCCTCACTAGAAAATTTTTTACTTTTTATTTCTTATTTCAAGAAAATGTCTGGAATAAATCAAAATAAATCAAATATAACAGTTGATTTTAGATATGATTCACAAGAGTTTCTTGTGGTGTAATGGCAAGCACGTTGGCCTTTGAAGCCGAAGATTGAGGTTCGATTCCTCACTAGAAAATTTTTTCATTTTTACTTTTTATTTTGTTTTTTTATTTTCAAATGTCTGGAATAAATCAAAATAAATCAAATATAACAGTTGATTTTAGATATGATTCACAAGAGTTTCTTGTGGTGTAATGGCAAGCACGTTGGCCTTTGAAGCCGAAGATTGAGGTTCGATTCCTCACTAGAAAATTTTTTACTTTTCATTTTTTTTTTTTAAAATGTCTGGAATAAATCAAAATAAATCAAATATAACAGTTGATTTTAGATATGATTCACAAGAGTTTCTTGTGGTGTAATGGCAAGCACGTTGGCCTTTGAAGCCGAAGATTGAGGTTCGATTCCTCACTAGAAAATTTTTTCATTTTTACTTTTTATTTTGTTTTTTTATTTTAAAATGTCTGGAATAAATCAAAATAAATCAAATATAACAGTTGATTTTAGATATGATTCACAAGAGTTTCTTGTGGTGTAATGGCAAGCACGTTGGCCTTTGAAGCCGAAGATTGAGGTTCGATTCCTCACTAGAAAATTTTTTACTTTTTATTTCTTATTTCAAGAAAATGTCTGGAATAAATCAATATAAATCAAATATAACAGTTGATTTTAGATATGATTCACAAGAGTTTCTTGTGGTGTAATGGCAAGCACGTTGGCCTTTGAAGCCGAAGATTGAGGTTCGATTCCTCACTAGAAAATTTTTTACTTTTTATTTTGTTTTTTTAGAAAATGTCTGAAATAAATCAATATAAATCAAATATAACAGTTGATTTTAAATATGATTCACAAGAGTTTCTTGTGGTGTAATGGCAAGCACGTTGGCCTTTGAAGCCGAAGATTGAGGTTCGATTCCTCACTAGAAAATTTTTTCATTTTTACTTTTTATTTTTTTTAAAATGTCTGGAATAAATCAAAATAAATCAAATATAACAGTTGATTTTAGATATGATTCACAAGAGTTTCTTGTGGTGTAATGGCAAGCACGTTGGCCTTTGAAGCCGAAGATTGAGGTTCGATTCCTCACTAGAAAATTTTTTCATTTTTACTTTTTATTTTTTTTAAAATGTCTGGAATAAATCAAAATAAATCAAATATAACAGTTGATTTTAGATATGATTCACAAGAGTTTCTTGTGGTGTAATGGCAAGCACGTTGGCCTTTGAAGCCGAAGATTGAGGTTCGATTCCTCACTAGAAAATTTTTTCATTTTTACTTTTTATTTTGTTTTTTTTAGAAAATGTCTGAAATAAATCAAAATAAATCAAATATAACAGTTGATTTTAGATATGATTCACAAGAGTTTCTTGTGGTGTAATGGCAAGCACGTTGGCCTTTGAAGCCGAAGATTGAGGTTCGATTCCTCACTAGAAAATTTTTTACTTTTTATTTCTTATTTCAAGAAAATGTCTGGAATAAATCAATATAAATCAAATATAACAGTTGATTTTAGATATGATTCACAAGAGTTTCTTGTGGTGTAATGGCAAGCACGTTGGCCTTTGAAGCCGAAGATTGAGGTTCGATTCCTCACTAGAAAATTTTTTACTTTTTATTTTGTTTTTTTAGAAAATGTCTGAAATAAATCAATATAAATCAAATATAACAGTTGATTTTAAATATGATTCACAAGAGTTTCTTGTGGTGTAATGGCAAGCACGTTGGCCTTTGAAGCCGAAGATTGAGGTTCGATTCCTCACTAGAAAATTTTTTCATTTTTACTTTTTATTTTGTTTTTTTTAAAATGTCTGGAATAAATCAAAATAAATCAAATATAACAGTTGATTTTAAATATGATTCACAAGAGTTTCTTGTGGTGTAATGGCAAGCACGTTGGCCTTTGAAGCCGAAGATTGAGGTTCGATTCTTCACTAGAAAATTTTTTCATTTTTACTTTTTATTTTGTTTTTTTAGAAAATGTCTGAAATAAATCAAAATAAATCAAATATAACAGTTGATTTTAAATATGATTCACAAGAGTTTCTTGTGGTGTAATGGCAAGCACGTTGGCCTTTGAAGCCGAAGATTGAGGTTCGATTCCTCACTAGAAAATTTTTTCATTTTTACTTTTTATTTTTTTTAAAATGTCTGGAATAAATCAAAATAAATCAAATATAACAGTTGATTTTAGATATGATTCACAAGAGTTTCTTGTGGTGTAATGGCAAGCACGTTGGCCTTTGAAGCCGAAGATTGAGGTTCGATTCCTCACTAGAAAATTTTTTACTTTTTATTTTGTTTTTTTTAAAATGTCTGAAATAAATCAAAATAAATCAAATATAACAGTTGATTTTAGATATGATTTACAAGAGTTTCTTGTGGTGTAATGGCAAGCACGTTGGCCTTTGAAGCCGAAGATTGAGGTTCGATTCCTCACTAGAAAATTTTTTCATTTTTACTTTTTATTTTGTTTTTTTTAAAATGTCTGGAATAAATCAAAATAAATCAAATATAACAGTTGATTTTAGATATGATTCACAAGAGTTTCTTGTGGTGTAATGGCAAGCACGTTGGCCTTTGAAGCCGAAGATTGAGGTTCGATTCCTCACTAGAAAATTTTTTACTTTTTCATTTTTTTTTTAAAAAAAAGTCTGAAATAAATCAAACGAAATCAAATACAACAGTTGATTTAAAATATGATTCACAAGAGTTTCTTGTGGTGTAATGGCAAGCACGTTGGCCTTTGAAGCCGAAGATTGAGGTTCGATTCCTCACTAGAAAATTTTTTCATTTTTACTTTTTATTTTGTTTTTTTAGAAAATGTCTGAAATAAATCAAAATAAATCAAATATAACAGTTGATTTTAGATATGATTTACAAGAGTTTCTTGTGGTGTAATGGCAAGCACGTTGGCCTTTGAAGCCGAAGATTGAGGTTCGATTCCTCACTAGAAAATTTTTTCATTTTTACTTTTTATTTTGTTTTTTTATTTTAAAATGTCTGAAATAAATCAAAATAAATCAAATATAACAGTTGATTTAAAATATGATTCACAAGAGTTTCTTGTGGTGTAATGGCAAGCACGTTGGCCTTTGAAGCCGAAGATTGAGGTTCGATTCCTCACTAGAAAATTTTTTACTTTTTATTTTGTTTTTTTATTTTAAAATGTCTGAAATAAATCAATATAAATCAAATATAACAGTTGATTTTAGATATGATTTACAAGAGTTTCTTGTGGTGTAATGGCAAGCACGTTGGCCTTTGAAGCCGAAGATTGAGGTTCGATTCCTCACTAGAAAATTTTTTACTTTTTATTTCTTATTTCAAGAAAATGTCTGGAATAAATCAAAATAAATCAAATATAACAGTTGATTTTAGATATGATTCACAAGAGTTTCTTGTGGTGTAATGGCAAGCACGTTGGCCTTTGAAGCCGAAGATTGAGGTTCGATTCCTCACTAGAAAATTTTTTACTTTTCATTTTGTTTTTTTAGAAAATGTCTGAAATAAATCAAAATAAATCAAATATAACAGTTGATTTTAGATATGATTCACAAGAGTTTCTTGTGGTGTAATGGCAAGCACGTTGGCCTTTGAAGCCGAAGATTGAGGTTCGATTCCTCACTAGAAAATTTTTTCATTTTTACTTTTTATTTTGTTTTTTTATTTTCAAATGTCTGGAATAAATCAAAATAAATCAAATATAACAGTTGATTTTAAATATGATTCACAAGAGTTTCTTGTGGTGTAATGGCAAGCACGTTGGCCTTTGAAGCCGAAGATTGAGGTTCGATTCTTCACTAGAAAATTTTTTCATTTTTACTTTTTATTTTTTTTAAAATGTCTGGAATAAATCAAAATAAATCAAATATAACAGTTGATTTTAAATATGATTCACAAGAGTTTCTTGTGGTGTAATGGCAAGCACGTTGGCCTTTGAAGCCGAAGATTGAGGTTCGATTCCTCACTAGAAAATTTTTTCATTTTTACTTTTTATTTTGTTTTTTTAGAAAATGTCTGAAATAAATCAAAATAAATCAAATATAACAGTTGATTTTAAATATGATTCACAAGAGTTTCTTGTGGTGTAATGGCAAGCACGTTGGCCTTTGAAGCCGAAGATTGAGGTTCGATTCCTCACTAGAAAATTTTTTACTTTTTATTTTGTTTTTTTTAAAATGTCTGAAATAAATCAAAATAAATCAAATATAACAGTTGATTTTAGATATGATTCACAAGAGTTTCTTGTGGTGTAATGGCAAGCACGTTGGCCTTTGAAGCCGAAGATTGAGGTTCGATTCCTCACTAGAAAATTTTTTACTTTTCATTTTGTTTTTTTAGAAAATGTCTGAAATAAATCAAAATAAATCAAATATAACAGTTGATTTTAGATATGATTCACAAGAGTTTCTTGTGGTGTAATGGCAAGCACGTTGGCCTTTGAAGCCGAAGATTGAGGTTCGATTCCTCACTAGAAAATTTTTTCATTTTTACTTTTTATTTTGTTTTTTTTAAAATGTCTGGAATAAATCAAAATAAATCAAATATAACAGTTGATTTTAGATATGATTCACAAGAGTTTCTTGTGGTGTAATGGCAAGCACGTTGGCCTTTGAAGCCGAAGATTGAGGTTCGATTCCTCACTAGAAAATTTTTTACTTTTTATTTTGTTTTTTTAGAAAATGTCTGAAATAAATCAATATAAATCAAATATAACAGTTGATTTTAAATATGATTCACAAGAGTTTCTTGTGGTGTAATGGCAAGCACGTTGGCCTTTGAAGCCGAAGATTGAGGTTCGATTCCTCACTAGAAAATTTTTTCATTTTTACTTTTTATTTTGTTTTTTTATTTTAAAATGTCTGAAATAAATCAATATAAATCAAATATAACAGTTGATTTTAGATATGATTCACAAGAGTTTCTTGTGGTGTAATGGCAAGCACGTTGGCCTTTGAAGCCGAAGATTGAGGTTCGATTCCTCACTAGAAAATTTTTTACTTTTTATTTCTTATTTCAAGAAAATGTCTGGAATAAATCAAAATAAATCAAATATAACAGTTGATTTTAGATATGATTCACAAGAGTTTCTTGTGGTGTAATGGCAAGCACGTTGGCCTTTGAAGCCGAAGATTGAGGTTCGATTCCTCACTAGAAAATTTTTTACTTTTCATTTTGTTTTTTTAGAAAATGTCTGAAATAAATCAAAATAAATCAAATATAACAGTTGATTTTAGATATGATTCACAAGAGTTTCTTGTGGTGTAATGGCAAGCACGTTGGCCTTTGAAGCCGAAGATTGAGGTTCGATTCCTCACTAGAAAATTTTTTCATTTTTACTTTTTATTTTGTTTTTTTATTTTCAAATGTCTGGAATAAATCAAAATAAATCAAATATAACAGTTGATTTTAAATATGATTCACAAGAGTTTCTTGTGGTGTAATGGCAAGCACGTTGGCCTTTGAAGCCGAAGATTGAGGTTCGATTCTTCACTAGAAAATTTTTTCATTTTTACTTTTTATTTTTTTTAAAATGTCTGGAATAAATCAAAATAAATCAAATATAACAGTTGATTTTAAATATGATTCACAAGAGTTTCTTGTGGTGTAATGGCAAGCACGTTGGCCTTTGAAGCCGAAGATTGAGGTTCGATTCCTCACTAGAAAATTTTTTCATTTTTACTTTTTATTTTGTTTTTTTAGAAAATGTCTGAAATAAATCAAAATAAATCAAATATAACAGTTGATTTTAAATATGATTCACAAGAGTTTCTTGTGGTGTAATGGCAAGCACGTTGGCCTTTGAAGCCGAAGATTGAGGTTCGATTCCTCACTAGAAAATTTTTTACTTTTTATTTTGTTTTTTTTAAAATGTCTGAAATAAATCAAAATAAATCAAATATAACAGTTGATTTTAGATATGATTCACAAGAGTTTCTTGTGGTGTAATGGCAAGCACGTTGGCCTTTGAAGCCGAAGATTGAGGTTCGATTCCTCACTAGAAAATTTTTTACTTTTCATTTTGTTTTTTTAGAAAATGTCTGAAATAAATCAAAATAAATCAAATATAACAGTTGATTTTAGATATGATTCACAAGAGTTTCTTGTGGTGTAATGGCAAGCACGTTGGCCTTTGAAGCCGAAGATTGAGGTTCGATTCCTCACTAGAAAATTTTTTCATTTTTACTTTTTATTTTGTTTTTTTATTTTAAAATGTCTGGAATAAATCAAAATAAATCAAATATAACAGTTGATTTTAGATATGATTCACAAGAGTTTCTTGTGGTGTAATGGCAAGCACGTTGGCCTTTGAAGCCGAAGATTGAGGTTCGATTCCTCACTAGAAAATTTTTTACTTTTCATTTTTTTTTTTTAAAATGTCTGGAATAAATCAAAATAAATCAAATATAACAGTTGATTTTAGATATGATTCACAAGAGTTTCTTGTGGTGTAATGGCAAGCACGTTGGCCTTTGAAGCCGAAGATTGAGGTTCGATTCCTCACTAGAAAATTTTTTCATTTTTACTTTTTATTTTGTTTTTTTATTTTAAAATGTCTGGAATAAATCAAAATAAATCAAATATAACAGTTGATTTTAGATATGATTCACAAGAGTTTCTTGTGGTGTAATGGCAAGCACGTTGGCCTTTGAAGCCGAAGATTGAGGTTCGATTCCTCACTAGAAAATTTTTTACTTTTTATTTCTTATTTCAAGAAAATGTCTGGAATAAATCAATATAAATCAAATATAACAGTTGATTTTAGATATGATTCACAAGAGTTTCTTGTGGTGTAATGGCAAGCACGTTGGCCTTTGAAGCCGAAGATTGAGGTTCGATTCCTCACTAGAAAATTTTTTACTTTTTATTTTGTTTTTTTAGAAAATGTCTGGAATAAATCAATATAAATCAAATATAACAGTTGATTTTAAATATGATTCACAAGAGTTTCTTGTGGTGTAATGGCAAGCACGTTGGCCTTTGAAGCCGAAGATTGAGGTTCGATTCCTCACTAGAAAATTTTTTCATTTTTACTTTTTATTTTGTTTTTTTATTTTAAAATGTCTGGAATAAATCAAAATAAATCAAATATAACAGTTGATTTTAGATATGATTCACAAGAGTTTCTTGTGGTGTAATGGCAAGCACGTTGGCCTTTGAAGCCGAAGATTGAGGTTCGATTCCTCACTAGAAAATTTTTTACTTTTCATTTTTTTTTTTTAAAATGTCTGGAATAAATCAAAATAAATCAAATATAACAGTTGATTTTAGATATGATTCACAAGAGTTTCTTGTGGTGTAATGGCAAGCACGTTGGCCTTTGAAGCCGAAGATTGAGGTTCGATTCCTCACTAGAAAATTTTTTACTTTTTATTTTGTTTTTTTAGAAAATGTCTGAAATAAATCAATATAAATCAAATATAACAGTTGATTTTAAATATGATTCACAAGAGTTTCTTGTGGTGTAATGGCAAGCACGTTGGCCTTTGAAGCCGAAGATTGAGGTTCGATTCCTCACTAGAAAATTTTTTACTTTTTACTTTTTATTTTGTTTTTTTATTTTAAAATGTCTGAAATAAATCAAAATAAATCAAATATAACAGTTGATTTTAAATATGATTCACAAGAGTTTCTTGTGGTGTAATGGCAAGCACGTTGGCCTTTGAAGCCGAAGATTGAGGTTCGATTCCTCACTAGAAAATTTTTTCATTTTTACTTTTTATTTTTTTTAAAATGTCTGGAATAAATCAAAATAAATCAAATATAACAGTTGATTTTAAATATGATTCACAAGAGTTTCTTGTGGTGTAATGGCAAGCACGTTGGCCTTTGAAGCCGAAGATTGAGGTTCGATTCTTCACTAGAAAATTTTTTCATTTTTACTTTTTATTTTGTTTTTTTAGAAAATGTCTGAAATAAATCAAAATAAATCAAATATAACAGTTGATTTTAAATATGATTCACAAGAGTTTCTTGTGGTGTAATGGCAAGCACGTTGGCCTTTGAAGCCGAAGATTGAGGTTCGATTCCTCACTAGAAAATTTTTTCATTTTTACTTTTTATTTTGTTTTTTTAGAAAATGTCTGAAATAAATCAAAATAAATCAAATATAACAGTTGATTTTAAATATGATTCACAAGAGTTTCTTGTGGTGTAATGGCAAGCACGTTGGCCTTTGAAGCCGAAGATTGAGGTTCGATTCCTCACTAGAAAATTTTTTCATTTTTACTTTTTATTTTGTTTTTTTAGAAAATGTCTGAAATAAATCAAAATAAATCAAATATAACAGTTGATTTTAAATATGATTCACAAGAGTTTCTTGTGGTGTAATGGCAAGCACGTTGGCCTTTGAAGCCGAAGATTGAGGTTCGATTCCTCACTAGAAAATTTTTTACTTTTTATTTTGTTTTTTTTAAAATGTCTGAAATAAATCAAAATAAATCAAATATAACAGTTGATTTTAGATATGATTCACAAGAGTTTCTTGTGGTGTAATGGCAAGCACGTTGGCCTTTGAAGCCGAAGATTGAGGTTCGATTCCTCACTAGAAAATTTTTTCATTTTTACTTTTTATTTTGTTTTTTTTAAAATGTCTGGAATAAATCAAAATAAATCAAATATAACAGTTGATTTTAGATATGATTCACAAGAGTTTCTTGTGGTGTAATGGCAAGCACGTTGGCCTTTGAAGCCGAAGATTGAGGTTCGATTCCTCACTAGAAAATTTTTTACTTTTTATTTCTTATTTCAAGAAAATGTCTGGAATAAATCAAAATAAATCAAATATAACAGTTGATTTTAGATATGATTCACAAGAGTTTCTTGTGGTGTAATGGCAAGCACGTTGGCCTTTGAAGCCGAAGATTGAGGTTCGATTCCTCACTAGAAAATTTTTTCATTTTTACTTTTTATTTTGTTTTTTTATTTTAAAATGTCTGGAATAAATCAAAATAAATCAAATATAACAGTTGATTTTAGATATGATTCACAAGAGTTTCTTGTGGTGTAATGGCAAGCACGTTGGCCTTTGAAGCCGAAGATTGAGGTTCGATTCCTCACTAGAAAATTTTTTACTTTTTATTTCTTATTTCAAGAAAATGTCTGGAATAAATCAATATAAATCAAATATAACAGTTGATTTTAGATATGATTCACAAGAGTTTCTTGTGGTGTAATGGCAAGCACGTTGGCCTTTGAAGCCGAAGATTGAGGTTCGATTCCTCACTAGAAAATTTTTTACTTTTTATTTCTTATTTCAAGAAAATGTCTGGAATAAATCAAAATAAATCAAATATAACAGTTGATTTTAGATATGATTCACAAGAGTTTCTTGTGGTGTAATGGCAAGCACGTTGGCCTTTGAAGCCGAAGATTGAGGTTCGATTCCTCACTAGAAAATTTTTTCATTTTTACTTTTTATTTTGTTTTTTTATTTTAAAATGTCTGGAATAAATCAAAATAAATCAAATATAACAGTTGATTTTAGATATGATTCACAAGAGTTTCTTGTGGTGTAATGGCAAGCACGTTGGCCTTTGAAGCCGAAGATTGAGGTTCGATTCCTCACTAGAAAATTTTTTACTTTTCATTTTTTTTTTTTAAAATGTCTGGAATAAATCAAAATAAATCAAATATAACAGTTGATTTTAGATATGATTCACAAGAGTTTCTTGTGGTGTAATGGCAAGCACGTTGGCCTTTGAAGCCGAAGATTGAGGTTCGATTCCTCACTAGAAAATTTTTTCATTTTTACTTTTTATTTTGTTTTTTTAGAAAATGTCTGAAATAAATCAAAATAAATCAAATATAACAGTTGATTTTAGATATGATTCACAAGAGTTTCTTGTGGTGTAATGGCAAGCACGTTGGCCTTTGAAGCCGAAGATTGAGGTTCGATTCCTCACTAGAAAATTTTTTACTTTTTATTTCTTATTTCAAGAAAATGTCTGGAATAAATCAATATAAATCAAATATAACAGTTGATTTTAGATATGATTCACAAGAGTTTCTTGTGGTGTAATGGCAAGCACGTTGGCCTTTGAAGCCGAAGATTGAGGTTCGATTCCTCACTAGAAAATTTTTTACTTTTTATTTTGTTTTTTTAGAAAATGTCTGAAATAAATCAATATAAATCAAATATAACAGTTGATTTTAAATATGATTCACAAGAGTTTCTTGTGGTGTAATGGCAAGCACGTTGGCCTTTGAAGCCGAAGATTGAGGTTCGATTCCTCACTAGAAAATTTTTTCATTTTTACTTTTTATTTTGTTTTTTTATTTTAAAATGTCTGGAATAAATCAAAATAAATCAAATATAACAGTTGATTTTAGATATGATTCACAAGAGTTTCTTGTGGTGTAATGGCAAGCACGTTGGCCTTTGAAGCCGAAGATTGAGGTTCGATTCCTCACTAGAAAATTTTTTCATTTTTACTTTTTATTTTGTTTTTTTATTTTCAAATGTCTGGAATAAATCAAAATAAATCAAATATAACAGTTGATTTTAGATATGATTCACAAGAGTTTCTTGTGGTGTAATGGCAAGCACGTTGGCCTTTGAAGCCGAAGATTGAGGTTCGATTCCTCACTAGAAAATTTTTTACTTTTTATTTTGTTTTTTTAGAAAATGTCTGAAATAAATCAATATAAATCAAATATAACAGTTGATTTTAGATATGATTCACAAGAGTTTCTTGTGGTGTAATGGCAAGCACGTTGGCCTTTGAAGCCGAAGATTGAGGTTCGATTCCTCACTAGAAAATTTTTTACTTTTCATTTTGTTTTTTTAGAAAATGTCTGAAATAAATCAAAATAAATCAAATATAACAGTTGATTTTAGATATGATTCACAAGAGTTTCTTGTGGTGTAATGGCAAGCACGTTGGCCTTTGAAGCCGAAGATTGAGGTTCGATTCCTCACTAGAAAATTTTTTACTTTTTATTTTGTTTTTTTAGAAAATGTCTGAAATAAATCAATATAAATCAAATATAACAGTTGATTTTAAATATGATTCACAAGAGTTTCTTGTGGTGTAATGGCAAGCACGTTGGCCTTTGAAGCCGAAGATTGAGGTTCGATTCCTCACTAGAAAATTTTTTCATTTTTACTTTTTATTTTGTTTTTTTATTTTAAAATGTCTGGAATAAATCAAAATAAATCAAATATAACAGTTGATTTTAAATATGATTCACAAGAGTTTCTTGTGGTGTAATGGCAAGCACGTTGGCCTTTGAAGCCGAAGATTGAGGTTCGATTCCTCACTAGAAAATTTTTTCATTTTTACTTTTTATTTTGTTTTTTTATTTTAAAATGTCTGGAATAAATCAAAATAAATCAAATATAACAGTTGATTTTAGATATGATTCACAAGAGTTTCTTGTGGTGTAATGGCAAGCACGTTGGCCTTTGAAGCCGAAGATTGAGGTTCGATTCCTCACTAGAAAATTTTTTACTTTTCATTTTTTTTTTTTAAAATGTCTGGAATAAATCAAAATAAATCAAATATAACAGTTGATTTTAGATATGATTCACAAGAGTTTCTTGTGGTGTAATGGCAAGCACGTTGGCCTTTGAAGCCGAAGATTGAGGTTCGATTCCTCACTAGAAAATTTTTTCATTTTTACTTTTTATTTTGTTTTTTTAGAAAATGTCTGAAATAAATCAAAATAAATCAAATATAACAGTTGATTTTAGATATGATTCACAAGAGTTTCTTGTGGTGTAATGGCAAGCACGTTGGCCTTTGAAGCCGAAGATTGAGGTTCGATTCCTCACTAGAAAATTTTTTACTTTTTATTTCTTATTTCAAGAAAATGTCTGGAATAAATCAATATAAATCAAATATAACAGTTGATTTTAGATATGATTCACAAGAGTTTCTTGTGGTGTAATGGCAAGCACGTTGGCCTTTGAAGCCGAAGATTGAGGTTCGATTCCTCACTAGAAAATTTTTTACTTTTTATTTTGTTTTTTTAGAAAATGTCTGAAATAAATCAATATAAATCAAATATAACAGTTGATTTTAAATATGATTCACAAGAGTTTCTTGTGGTGTAATGGCAAGCACGTTGGCCTTTGAAGCCGAAGATTGAGGTTCGATTCCTCACTAGAAAATTTTTTCATTTTTACTTTTTATTTTGTTTTTTTTAAAATGTCTGGAATAAATCAAAATAAATCAAATATAACAGTTGATTTTAAATATGATTCACAAGAGTTTCTTGTGGTGTAATGGCAAGCACGTTGGCCTTTGAAGCCGAAGATTGAGGTTCGATTCTTCACTAGAAAATTTTTTCATTTTTACTTTTTATTTTGTTTTTTTAGAAAATGTCTGAAATAAATCAAAATAAATCAAATATAACAGTTGATTTTAAATATGATTCACAAGAGTTTCTTGTGGTGTAATGGCAAGCACGTTGGCCTTTGAAGCCGAAGATTGAGGTTCGATTCCTCACTAGAAAATTTTTTCATTTTTACTTTTTATTTTGTTTTTTTATTTTAAAATGTCTGAAATAAATCAAAATAAATCAAATATAACAGTTGATTTTAAATATGATTCACAAGAGTTTCTTGTGGTGTAATGGCAAGCACGTTGGCCTTTGAAGCCGAAGATTGAGGTTCGATTCCTCACTAGAAAATTTTTTACTTTTTATTTTGTTTTTTTTAAAATGTCTGAAATAAATCAAAATAAATCAAATATAACAGTTGATTTTAGATATGATTTACAAGAGTTTCTTGTGGTGTAATGGCAAGCACGTTGGCCTTTGAAGCCGAAGATTGAGGTTCGATTCCTCACTAGAAAATTTTTTCATTTTTACTTTTTATTTTGTTTTTTTTAAAATGTCTGGAATAAATCAAAATAAATCAAATATAACAGTTGATTTTAGATATGATTCACAAGAGTTTCTTGTGGTGTAATGGCAAGCACGTTGGCCTTTGAAGCCGAAGATTGAGGTTCGATTCCTCACTAGAAAATTTTTTCATTTTTACTTTTTATTTTGTTTTTTTAGAAAATGTCTGAAATAAATCAATATAAATCAAATATAACAGTTGATTTTAAATATGATTCACAAGAGTTTCTTGTGGTGTAATGGCAAGCACGTTGGCCTTTGAAGCCGAAGATTGAGGTTCGATTCCTCACTAGAAAATTTTTTACTTTTTATTTCTTATTTCAAGAAAATGTCTGGAATAAATCAATATAAATCAAATATAACAGTTGATTTTAGATATGATTTACAAGAGTTTCTTGTGGTGTAATGGCAAGCACGTTGGCCTTTGAAGCCGAAGATTGAGGTTCGATTCCTCACTAGAAAATTTTTTACTTTTTATTTCTTATTTCAAGAAAATGTCTGGAATAAATCAAAATAAATCAAATATAACAGTTGATTTTAGATATGATTCACAAGAGTTTCTTGTGGTGTAATGGCAAGCACGTTGGCCTTTGAAGCCGAAGATTGAGGTTCGATTCCTCACTAGAAAATTTTTTCATTTTTACTTTTTATTTTGTTTTTTTATTTTCAAATGTCTGGAATAAATCAAAATAAATCAAATATAACAGTTGATTTTAGATATGATTCACAAGAGTTTCTTGTGGTGTAATGGCAAGCACGTTGGCCTTTGAAGCCGAAGATTGAGGTTCGATTCCTCACTAGAAAATTTTTTACTTTTCATTTTTTTTTTTTAAAATGTCTGGAATAAATCAAAATAAATCAAATATAACAGTTGATTTTAGATATGATTCACAAGAGTTTCTTGTGGTGTAATGGCAAGCACGTTGGCCTTTGAAGCCGAAGATTGAGGTTCGATTCCTCACTAGAAAATTTTTTCATTTTTACTTTTTATTTTGTTTTTTTAGAAAATGTCTGAAATAAATCAAAATAAATCAAATATAACAGTTGATTTTAGATATGATTCACAAGAGTTTCTTGTGGTGTAATGGCAAGCACGTTGGCCTTTGAAGCCGAAGATTGAGGTTCGATTCCTCACTAGAAAATTTTTTACTTTTTATTTCTTATTTCAAGAAAATGTCTGGAATAAATCAATATAAATCAAATATAACAGTTGATTTTAGATATGATTCACAAGAGTTTCTTGTGGTGTAATGGCAAGCACGTTGGCCTTTGAAGCCGAAGATTGAGGTTCGATTCCTCACTAGAAAATTTTTTCATTTTTACTTTTTATTTTGTTTTTTTAGAAAATGTCTGAAATAAATCAATATAAATCAAATATAACAGTTGATTTTAAATATGATTCACAAGAGTTTCTTGTGGTGTAATGGCAAGCACGTTGGCCTTTGAAGCCGAAGATTGAGGTTCGATTCCTCACTAGAAAATTTTTTCATTTTTACTTTTTATTTTGTTTTTTTATTTTAAAATGTCTGGAATAAATCAAAATAAATCAAATATAACAGTTGATTTTAGATATGATTCACAAGAGTTTCTTGTGGTGTAATGGCAAGCACGTTGGCCTTTGAAGCCGAAGATTGAGGTTCGATTCCTCACTAGAAAATTTTTTCATTTTTACTTTTTATTTTTTTTAAAATGTCTGGAATAAATCAAAATAAATCAAATATAACAGTTGATTTTAGATATGATTCACAAGAGTTTCTTGTGGTGTAATGGCAAGCACGTTGGCCTTTGAAGCCGAAGATTGAGGTTCGATTCCTCACTAGAAAATTTTTTACTTTTTATTTTGTTTTTTTAGAAAATGTCTGAAATAAATCAATATAAATCAAATATAACAGTTGATTTTAGATATGATTCACAAGAGTTTCTTGTGGTGTAATGGCAAGCACGTTGGCCTTTGAAGCCGAAGATTGAGGTTCGATTCCTCACTAGAAAATTTTTTCATTTTTACTTTTTATTTTGTTTTTTTATTTTCAAATGTCTGGAATAAATCAAAATAAATCAAATATAACAGTTGATTTTAGATATGATTCACAAGAGTTTCTTGTGGTGTAATGGCAAGCACGTTGGCCTTTGAAGCCGAAGATTGAGGTTCGATTCCTCACTAGAAAATTTTTTACTTTTCATTTTTTTTTTTTAAAATGTCTGGAATAAATCAAACGAAATCAAATATAACAGTTGATTTTAGATATGATTCACAAGAGTTTCTTGTGGTGTAATGGCAAGCACGTTGGCCTTTGAAGCCGAAGATTGAGGTTCGATTCCTCACTAGAAAATTTTTTCATTTTTACTTTTTATTTTGTTTTTTTAGAAAATGTCTGAAATAAATCAAAATAAATCAAATATAACAGTTGATTTTAAATATGATTCACAAGAGTTTCTTGTGGTGTAATGGCAAGCACGTTGGCCTTTGAAGCCGAAGATTGAGGTTCGATTCCTCACTAGAAAATTTTTTCATTTTTACTTTTTATTTTGTTTTTTTATTTTAAAATGTCTGGAATAAATCAAAATAAATCAAATATAACAGTTGATTTTAAATATGATTCACAAGAGTTTCTTGTGGTGTAATGGCAAGCACGTTGGCCTTTGAAGCCGAAGATTGAGGTTCGATTCCTCACTAGAAAATTTTTTCATTTTTACTTTTTATTTTGTTTTTTTATTTTCAAATGTCTGGAATAAATCAAAATAAATCAAATATAACAGTTGATTTTAGATATGATTCACAAGAGTTTCTTGTGGTGTAATGGCAAGCACGTTGGCCTTTGAAGCCGAAGATTGAGGTTCGATTCCTCACTAGAAAATTTTTTACTTTTCATTTTTTTTTTTTAAAATGTCTGGAATAAATCAAAATAAATCAAATATAACAGTTGATTTTAGATATGATTCACAAGAGTTTCTTGTGGTGTAATGGCAAGCACGTTGGCCTTTGAAGCCGAAGATTGAGGTTCGATTCCTCACTAGAAAATTTTTTCATTTTTACTTTTTATTTTGTTTTTTTAGAAAATGTCTGAAATAAATCAAAATAAATCAAATATAACAGTTGATTTTAGATATGATTCACAAGAGTTTCTTGTGGTGTAATGGCAAGCACGTTGGCCTTTGAAGCCGAAGATTGAGGTTCGATTCCTCACTAGAAAATTTTTTACTTTTTATTTCTTATTTCAAGAAAATGTCTGGAATAAATCAATATAAATCAAATATAACAGTTGATTTTAGATATGATTCACAAGAGTTTCTTGTGGTGTAATGGCAAGCACGTTGGCCTTTGAAGCCGAAGATTGAGGTTCGATTCCTCACTAGAAAATTTTTTCATTTTTACTTTTTATTTTGTTTTTTTAGAAAATGTCTGAAATAAATCAATATAAATCAAATATAACAGTTGATTTTAAATATGATTCACAAGAGTTTCTTGTGGTGTAATGGCAAGCACGTTGGCCTTTGAAGCCGAAGATTGAGGTTCGATTCCTCACTAGAAAATTTTTTCATTTTTACTTTTTATTTTGTTTTTTTATTTTAAAATGTCTGGAATAAATCAAAATAAATCAAATATAACAGTTGATTTTAGATATGATTCACAAGAGTTTCTTGTGGTGTAATGGCAAGCACGTTGGCCTTTGAAGCCGAAGATTGAGGTTCGATTCCTCACTAGAAAATTTTTTCATTTTTACTTTTTATTTTTTTTAAAATGTCTGGAATAAATCAAAATAAATCAAATATAACAGTTGATTTTAGATATGATTCACAAGAGTTTCTTGTGGTGTAATGGCAAGCACGTTGGCCTTTGAAGCCGAAGATTGAGGTTCGATTCCTCACTAGAAAATTTTTTACTTTTTATTTTGTTTTTTTAGAAAATGTCTGAAATAAATCAATATAAATCAAATATAACAGTTGATTTTAGATATGATTCACAAGAGTTTCTTGTGGTGTAATGGCAAGCACGTTGGCCTTTGAAGCCGAAGATTGAGGTTCGATTCCTCACTAGAAAATTTTTTACTTTTTACTTTTTATTTTGTTTTTTTATTTTAAAATGTCTGAAATAAATCAAAATAAATCAAATATAACAGTTGATTTTAAATATGATTCACAAGAGTTTCTTGTGGTGTAATGGCAAGCACGTTGGCCTTTGAAGCCGAAGATTGAGGTTCGATTCCTCACTAGAAAATTTTTTCATTTTTACTTTTTATTTTTTTTAAAATGTCTGGAATAAATCAAAATAAATCAAATATAACAGTTGATTTTAAATATGATTCACAAGAGTTTCTTGTGGTGTAATGGCAAGCACGTTGGCCTTTGAAGCCGAAGATTGAGGTTCGATTCTTCACTAGAAAATTTTTTCATTTTTACTTTTTATTTTTTTTAAAATGTCTGGAATAAATCAAAATAAATCAAATATAACAGTTGATTTTAAATATGATTCACAAGAGTTTCTTGTGGTGTAATGGCAAGCACGTTGGCCTTTGAAGCCGAAGATTGAGGTTCGATTCCTCACTAGAAAATTTTTTCATTTTTACTTTTTATTTTGTTTTTTTAGAAAATGTCTGAAATAAATCAAAATAAATCAAATATAACAGTTGATTTTAAATATGATTCACAAGAGTTTCTTGTGGTGTAATGGCAAGCACGTTGGCCTTTGAAGCCGAAGATTGAGGTTCGATTCCTCACTAGAAAATTTTTTACTTTTTATTTTGTTTTTTTTAAAATGTCTGAAATAAATCAAAATAAATCAAATATAACAGTTGATTTTAGATATGATTCACAAGAGTTTCTTGTGGTGTAATGGCAAGCACGTTGGCCTTTGAAGCCGAAGATTGAGGTTCGATTCCTCACTAGAAAATTTTTTACTTTTCATTTTGTTTTTTTAGAAAATGTCTGAAATAAATCAAAATAAATCAAATATAACAGTTGATTTTAGATATGATTCACAAGAGTTTCTTGTGGTGTAATGGCAAGCACGTTGGCCTTTGAAGCCGAAGATTGAGGTTCGATTCCTCACTAGAAAATTTTTTCATTTTTACTTTTTATTTTGTTTTTTTATTTTCAAATGTCTGGAATAAATCAAAATAAATCAAATATAACAGTTGATTTTAGATATGATTCACAAGAGTTTCTTGTGGTGTAATGGCAAGCACGTTGGCCTTTGAAGCCGAAGATTGAGGTTCGATTCCTCACTAGAAAATTTTTTACTTTTTCATTTTTTTTTTAAAAAAAAGTCTGAAATAAATCAAACGAAATCAAATACAACAGTTGATTTAAAATATGATTCACAAGAGTTTCTTGTGGTGTAATGGCAAGCACGTTGGCCTTTGAAGCCGAAGATTGAGGTTCGATTCCTCACTAGAAAATTTTTTCATTTTTACTTTTTATTTTGTTTTTTTAGAAAATGTCTGAAATAAATCAAAATAAATCAAATATAACAGTTGATTTTAGATATGATTTACAAGAGTTTCTTGTGGTGTAATGGCAAGCACGTTGGCCTTTGAAGCCGAAGATTGAGGTTCGATTCCTCACTAGAAAATTTTTTCATTTTTACTTTTTATTTTGTTTTTTTATTTTAAAATGTCTGAAATAAATCAAAATAAATCAAATATAACAGTTGATTTAAAATATGATTCACAAGAGTTTCTTGTGGTGTAATGGCAAGCACGTTGGCCTTTGAAGCCGAAGATTGAGGTTCGATTCCTCACTAGAAAATTTTTTACTTTTTATTTTGTTTTTTTATTTTAAAATGTCTGAAATAAATCAATATAAATCAAATATAACAGTTGATTTTAGATATGATTTACAAGAGTTTCTTGTGGTGTAATGGCAAGCACGTTGGCCTTTGAAGCCGAAGATTGAGGTTCGATTCCTCACTAGAAAATTTTTTACTTTTTATTTCTTATTTCAAGAAAATGTCTGGAATAAATCAAAATAAATCAAATATAACAGTTGATTTTAGATATGATTCACAAGAGTTTCTTGTGGTGTAATGGCAAGCACGTTGGCCTTTGAAGCCGAAGATTGAGGTTCGATTCCTCACTAGAAAATTTTTTACTTTTCATTTTGTTTTTTTAGAAAATGTCTGAAATAAATCAAAATAAATCAAATATAACAGTTGATTTTAGATATGATTCACAAGAGTTTCTTGTGGTGTAATGGCAAGCACGTTGGCCTTTGAAGCCGAAGATTGAGGTTCGATTCCTCACTAGAAAATTTTTTCATTTTTACTTTTTATTTTGTTTTTTTATTTTCAAATGTCTGGAATAAATCAAAATAAATCAAATATAACAGTTGATTTTAAATATGATTCACAAGAGTTTCTTGTGGTGTAATGGCAAGCACGTTGGCCTTTGAAGCCGAAGATTGAGGTTCGATTCTTCACTAGAAAATTTTTTCATTTTTACTTTTTATTTTTTTTAAAATGTCTGGAATAAATCAAAATAAATCAAATATAACAGTTGATTTTAAATATGATTCACAAGAGTTTCTTGTGGTGTAATGGCAAGCACGTTGGCCTTTGAAGCCGAAGATTGAGGTTCGATTCCTCACTAGAAAATTTTTTCATTTTTACTTTTTATTTTGTTTTTTTAGAAAATGTCTGAAATAAATCAAAATAAATCAAATATAACAGTTGATTTTAAATATGATTCACAAGAGTTTCTTGTGGTGTAATGGCAAGCACGTTGGCCTTTGAAGCCGAAGATTGAGGTTCGATTCCTCACTAGAAAATTTTTTACTTTTTATTTTGTTTTTTTTAAAATGTCTGAAATAAATCAAAATAAATCAAATATAACAGTTGATTTTAGATATGATTCACAAGAGTTTCTTGTGGTGTAATGGCAAGCACGTTGGCCTTTGAAGCCGAAGATTGAGGTTCGATTCCTCACTAGAAAATTTTTTACTTTTCATTTTGT
Organism: Tritrichomonas musculus; assembly: GCA_039105265.1. Taxonomy (NCBI): domain Eukaryota; phylum Parabasalia; order Tritrichomonadida; family Tritrichomonadidae; genus Tritrichomonas; species Tritrichomonas musculus. The sequence continues at coordinate 2,705 of JAPFFF010000309.1, read as the reverse complement.
TTTTTTAGAAAATGTCTGAAATAAATCAAAATAAATCAAATATAACAGTTGATTTTAGATATGATTCACAAGAGTTTCTTGTGGTGTAATGGCAAGCACGTTGGCCTTTGAAGCCGAAGATTGAGGTTCGATTCCTCACTAGAAAATTTTTTCATTTTTACTTTTTATTTTGTTTTTTTTAAAATGTCTGGAATAAATCAAAATAAATCAAATATAACAGTTGATTTTAGATATGATTCACAAGAGTTTCTTGTGGTGTAATGGCAAGCACGTTGGCCTTTGAAGCCGAAGATTGAGGTTCGATTCCTCACTAGAAAATTTTTTACTTTTTATTTTGTTTTTTTAGAAAATGTCTGAAATAAATCAATATAAATCAAATATAACAGTTGATTTTAAATATGATTCACAAGAGTTTCTTGTGGTGTAATGGCAAGCACGTTGGCCTTTGAAGCCGAAGATTGAGGTTCGATTCCTCACTAGAAAATTTTTTACTTTTTCATTTTTTTTTTAAAAAAAAGTCTGAAATAAATCAAACGAAATCAAATACAACAGTTGATTTAAAATATGATTCACAAGAGTTTCTTGTGGTGTAATGGCAAGCACGTTGGCCTTTGAAGCCGAAGATTGAGGTTCGATTCCTCACTAGAAAATTTTTTCATTTTTACTTTTTATTTTGTTTTTTTAGAAAATGTCTGAAATAAATCAAAATAAATCAAATATAACAGTTGATTTTAGATATGATTTACAAGAGTTTCTTGTGGTGTAATGGCAAGCACGTTGGCCTTTGAAGCCGAAGATTGAGGTTCGATTCCTCACTAGAAAATTTTTTACTTTTTATTTCTTATTTCAAGAAAATGTCTGGAATAAATCAAAATAAATCAAATATAACAGTTGATTTTAGATATGATTCACAAGAGTTTCTTGTGGTGTAATGGCAAGCACGTTGGCCTTTGAAGCCGAAGATTGAGGTTCGATTCCTCACTAGAAAATTTTTTCATTTTTACTTTTTATTTTGTTTTTTTATTTTCAAATGTCTGGAATAAATCAAAATAAATCAAATATAACAGTTGATTTTAGATATGATTCACAAGAGTTTCTTGTGGTGTAATGGCAAGCACGTTGGCCTTTGAAGCCGAAGATTGAGGTTCGATTCCTCACTAGAAAATTTTTTACTTTTCATTTTTTTTTTTTAAAATGTCTGGAATAAATCAAAATAAATCAAATATAACAGTTGATTTTAGATATGATTCACAAGAGTTTCTTGTGGTGTAATGGCAAGCACGTTGGCCTTTGAAGCCGAAGATTGAGGTTCGATTCCTCACTAGAAAATTTTTTCATTTTTACTTTTTATTTTGTTTTTTTATTTTAAAATGTCTGGAATAAATCAAAATAAATCAAATATAACAGTTGATTTTAGATATGATTCACAAGAGTTTCTTGTGGTGTAATGGCAAGCACGTTGGCCTTTGAAGCCGAAGATTGAGGTTCGATTCCTCACTAGAAAATTTTTTACTTTTTATTTCTTATTTCAAGAAAATGTCTGGAATAAATCAATATAAATCAAATATAACAGTTGATTTTAGATATGATTCACAAGAGTTTCTTGTGGTGTAATGGCAAGCACGTTGGCCTTTGAAGCCGAAGATTGAGGTTCGATTCCTCACTAGAAAATTTTTTACTTTTTATTTTGTTTTTTTAGAAAATGTCTGAAATAAATCAATATAAATCAAATATAACAGTTGATTTTAAATATGATTCACAAGAGTTTCTTGTGGTGTAATGGCAAGCACGTTGGCCTTTGAAGCCGAAGATTGAGGTTCGATTCCTCACTAGAAAATTTTTTCATTTTTACTTTTTATTTTTTTTAAAATGTCTGGAATAAATCAAAATAAATCAAATATAACAGTTGATTTTAGATATGATTCACAAGAGTTTCTTGTGGTGTAATGGCAAGCACGTTGGCCTTTGAAGCCGAAGATTGAGGTTCGATTCCTCACTAGAAAATTTTTTCATTTTTACTTTTTATTTTTTTTAAAATGTCTGGAATAAATCAAAATAAATCAAATATAACAGTTGATTTTAGATATGATTCACAAGAGTTTCTTGTGGTGTAATGGCAAGCACGTTGGCCTTTGAAGCCGAAGATTGAGGTTCGATTCCTCACTAGAAAATTTTTTCATTTTTACTTTTTATTTTGTTTTTTTTAGAAAATGTCTGAAATAAATCAAAATAAATCAAATATAACAGTTGATTTTAGATATGATTCACAAGAGTTTCTTGTGGTGTAATGGCAAGCACGTTGGCCTTTGAAGCCGAAGATTGAGGTTCGATTCCTCACTAGAAAATTTTTTACTTTTTATTTCTTATTTCAAGAAAATGTCTGGAATAAATCAATATAAATCAAATATAACAGTTGATTTTAGATATGATTCACAAGAGTTTCTTGTGGTGTAATGGCAAGCACGTTGGCCTTTGAAGCCGAAGATTGAGGTTCGATTCCTCACTAGAAAATTTTTTACTTTTTATTTTGTTTTTTTAGAAAATGTCTGAAATAAATCAATATAAATCAAATATAACAGTTGATTTTAAATATGATTCACAAGAGTTTCTTGTGGTGTAATGGCAAGCACGTTGGCCTTTGAAGCCGAAGATTGAGGTTCGATTCCTCACTAGAAAATTTTTTCATTTTTACTTTTTATTTTGTT
>JAPFFF010000308.1:0-26930 GCA_039105265.1 Tritrichomonas musculus | reverse complement strand
GTAAGTAAATTCATTGGTGATAGTGCAGTTGGGAAAGCTGGCAAGTGGGTTTGGAAGAATAAGATACCGGTACTAAATACCGTAGGAGGAGCAACACAAGCTTTTGGAACAATAACGGGTAATCCAGCAGCAATAGGTATAGGTAAAGGATTGACAACAATAGCAAGTGGAATAAAAGAAGGAGAAGTAAAGGCAGCATTAGAAAAGAATATAGCAGAAAGACAACCTAATCCGTTAGGTAGTAATGTAATGTATGCAGATTTTCCACGCATTCATTATTCGAGAAAGCCAGCTGCTTATAAAATATATCAGAACAGAAGTAAATATGTGGACGAAGCAGAAGCACATATAGCGAAATTGAATAAAAGAAAGAGAAAGAAATCAAGAAAAACAAAGAAAACTCAATAAAACTCAATAAAATGATTTTTTTTATCAATTAAATGTCTAAGCATTTGACAGGATCAAAAAGATTACAAGTAATACAGAACTGGCTTAATGGTCGTGAGGACCCTGATTGGGATGTGCTTCCTACCAAAAAAGAAAACAAATATATAGTAAAAAGAAGAGAGCAACCATTAACAAAACCACCACCTGAACCATTAACTAAAACAGAAACGATTGAAGAAAAAGTTGTTGGTCAGAATTCCGACCCACCTGAGGAACCGGTAAAAGAAATACCAAAACCCAAAAAACCAATAATTGAAGAACAACCAAAACAAGTATATGACCCAACAATAAATATAGAAATACTAAACCAATTAAAGCTATTAGGCGAAGAGTTTAAAAACGAAAGGGCTAAGAAAGAACAGAAGAAAATGATAAAAGATGTAATACAAAAACAAATGAGAAAACCATATTATCCACAGTTTACTCAGCCACAATACATAAACGCCTTGAGCCAAGAACCAAATCAAATAGAAGACGAATCAGAAGAGGAACCAATACCAGTAATCCCACCTCAACCTATTCGTAGAAGACGAAATAATATTTTCTCTGATATGATTTAATTTGCTTTTGTTATTTTTCTCAAAAGAAAATATGTTAAATCCAGAAATTGAACTAAGGACGTCAGCTGAAACATGTACCCAAATTGCTAGCTATTTTGATATTGTTGATAATTGTATAGCCTTATCAGATACCAACAAGCAATACACAATTAGTCCACAAACATCATATTCTCCATCGCCTCCAATACCTCAAGGCTCATATACAAGTGCAATTATATCACCTAACACAAACAATACAGCAGACATATATAATGGATTTATTAGAGCTGACATGGAGGTAAAGATTAAAGAAATGGCAGAACAAGAAGTTAAAGCAACAATTGATGGTGAATATCAATTCAACAGAGTATGGTTTGGTTTCAAGGATGCTAGAGATGCTGTTGAGAAATATGAAATAGTAGCTAACGGAATAACGATATATACCCAGAACTTTGGTTGCGAAGAATCATTTCTAACTGCATGTTGTGCGAATGAAACAACAAAGAGAGCAGATGTATATTCAAAGGCAAGACATAAAGATATATGGAATGGTAATTCTGGCAGCAGAACAGGATTTATTGTTGATTGGGCCGAAGGATGGAAAGACAAAACATATAAAATTCACCTAAAGATTGATTTAAGAAGGTTCTTACCATTATCAAATATTAAATACCTTCCAGCATTTGCAGGCAAGATTGAACTCCGATTATTCTTTTCATGTGAAGGTATGGTATGTTGTCCAATGGGTCCAGGAAAAGCGTTCGAACATAATAATGTCGTTAATTCAACTTACACATTACCAATCATCACAAATGAATTTACACCCATTAAAGAACCAATTATTATGTATACAGGTTTAACTAATAAAGTACTAACAGCAAAAGACAGAACATTTCAAGTCACTGAATATAAAGTTACTGAGTGTTCATCTATTATTCCTTGTTTTGGTATAGAAGATAATATTTATTCCAGTCTAGTACAAAGATATGCTGACCCAACTCATCCACTAACATTTCCAACCCAAACACTTTCTGTCTATACTACTACTGCTCCATTAAAGAATCCGAATTGTAAATCCACCTGCACCATTACTCCACGTTTTGTTGATTCCATATTTTGTCTATTTCCAGAAAAGCATACCCACCATACAGTATTTAGGAATCCACAATTTAAGTTATTCCAATTAAACTGTGGAGGATATGGAAACATTCCTGCAAAGCCATTTGGTACAACTGTTGAATACCCAGAGTTCCTTGAATATTGTCAGAACGCAATGAACATGAATGGAGGACAGAGTGGATTTAATAAAGAAGTTGTTGCATCATTAACCAATGACCAACCATACGCACGCTCTATTGGAAATTATCCTGATGACCGAACAAGTTTCTTTATTGCGACTACTGTAGAGAAGAGTGTGTCATCAACAGATTTGGTTAGAGATGACATAATAGATGTTGTTGGTAAATATGTTAATGGCGAGGTCCATTTGGAAGCAGAAGATGTTATAACAGATGGAACAATCAAAGCACGATTTTTGGTGCAAAAAGTTAGTGAATACAATGATGTTGATTATGAAGAGAATATAGTTACTATTAATATTACTGGTGGAACAATTAATTACCAAGGAACAACTGATTTTCCTAGCTGCACTATGAATGACAAAACATTTGTTATATCAAACCCAAATAAACATAGGGTTGGTGGAATCAGCATCAAAGAGAATACAGCAAAAAGAAGAATGGAATTTACTACAAATGATTTAGCATATACTTGTGATATAGATGCTTTACATAAGAAGATAGATACATTACATGAGCAGATAGAAAAGAATGATACAGCTCTAGCTACGACTTTAAATGAATTCCCAACTGTTGATGAAGTAAATGAAGCATTAGATGAATTAAAAAATAATATGGTTAATATGGATAACCTGTATACAAAAGAGGAAGCGGATAATAAATATCGAAGCAAAAATGATTTGATATACAAAGAATCTATTGAAGTGCCTTTTGAAAATGTCCAAGATAGTTCCGGAACGTGGGAAGTCAAAATAACATTGACTAGGGGAATTCGCCTTGTTGGAACAATATCAAATAACGATGGCTTTGTAAAAGAGTTTGATTATTTGTTTGATTATAATGGTGTTATTACTGCAGATGGAGATGTTAATGTCGATGTTGAAATTGATGGAACAACCTATTACTTAACTTATTATAAAAGTGATAGTAATGGTCTGTGCTTTTATATCGATAACGGGGAAGACTCTTTTGATACCAAATTAATATTAGCGGAAAAAATATTGAAGCAAGATCAAATAGCATTGAAAAGTGAAATCCCTGAACCTGTTGATTTGACCAATTATGCATTAAAAAGTGAAAATGATGAACTGAAGACAAAATTAAATAATTATATTAAATCTCATCAAGATCTAGCCAAGTTAGTAGGTGATAATGTTACTAAAATCGTAACAATGAACAGTCAGATATCAAATCTACAACATGAGAACGAATCATTAAAAGCTAGGTTAGATGCGTTAGTGAATAAATTAACACTAATTAAGTACACATTCAGCGTACCAAATAGTACAAGCATTCGTTATCAATTCGAAAAACAACTTGATGCATATGAGGGAACACTCTATTTGACTTATAATGAAACCAGAGATAATGTTACCAGTGTAAACGAAATCAAAATCAGTATATCATTCAACGTTAATAATACGCCTACGAGTGAATATCAATGTGAACCAACTAAGATCTGGTTAAACAATATTGAATTTCCATTAGATGTTAACAGCAATTTCGTGATCAATGCAACAGCTAATTACATATTGATTAACTCGTCATTCTTTACATCAAATGGTATCTTAACTGCAGATAACACTAAGAATGTAATACATTCATTACAGTAAAATACAAAAAGTTGATAGATATTTTTTTCGGGTGTAGAATTCAAAAAACACCATTAGAAAGCTCAAAAACTACTCCATACCTTGGAAATGACATTGGTGGAATAGTGAAAATAGAGAATGTGTACTTACGATAGGTTTTCAGAGGGTATTTGGCAAACAAAATAATACTAACACTTTTTACTCAAATATCTTATGGTGCTCATCAAACTTTCTATATCGTGGTGCATCTTTTTCTCTTTCCCGATCATAATCATTATTGTATTTCAAAACAGCTGCACGTCTAAATTTAGCATATCTAAAACCACTAAATTTGTTTCTTTCGTCCAAAACCTCAATTATAACATATCCATTAGAATCACATGTCCTGATGTCTTTAAAGGAATCATAAACTTGTTGGGTTTCACGAGAAGTATAAATAGGATTTCTTAGAGTAAACTGTTTATATTGGGTCATAATCTTTAAATCTGATGGTATGGTCATTTGTATAGTGTTGTATAAAAAATTAATAGAAATATTGAAAAACGACAATGTACTTGAACTTGAGGGACGGGGGTGGGAAATTAGCTAATGTAGATAGGGTATACTTACGATAGGTTTTTCAGTAGGTATTTGGCCGGAAGCTGAGGCCCAAGCGAGGGTGTACCTGAGCTTGGTGGCGAAGCGTGTAGGCGGTGGCGAAGTATGAGACACCGCCTATACTTAACTACTTCGAATGCTAAAATCAAATTCTAATTTTCTTCTTCGAGCCATTAAATAAATACTTCTTACGCCTACAATTGATTCCCCTCTATTCGAAGTACACCATTCTTGAGGAAAATTAAAGTAATATCGATTAGGTTTGCTTGGGTCTTGTTCTCCATCTTCTAAAAAGTAAGCATATTCAATTGGTATAGGTGTTGTTTCTTCTGCGGGATTAAGTGTTGGATACATTTTTACAAAAATATTAAAAAATAAAAACAGAAGTGCAAAAACCAACCCTGAGAGGCCTTTTTCTGAATTACTTATAAAAGAGATCTACTCCAAATGAAATCCTTATTGAAAGGAGCCGTCCGTTAACTAGGGGAAGTTAATGGCCTCGATCAGGAAGATGGAAACTTAACTCAATAAGTTTTTTGTTTGCGGAATAATTGTTAACGAACAACTCACAACTTGGCCACAAATCCAAGTTTTCACAGATTTCACTCAAAGTCCACTCTTTCTCATAACTCAGAAAAAATGCGTTCCGGATATATGTCGAACCTAGGATGTTAGGTAGGGAGTTTAACCATTACGACACACGCATAGACAAAGATGGAAACTCGATTTTGAATAAATATAAAACCAAATAAATATTGAAATATATTGTAATAACTCAAATAATATATTCAGAATTTAGTTTTAAAAATAAACCATCCAAAAATATTCTTGTATGGGGTCATAGCTCAATGGTAAAATTTGGTGGAAAGTTACATGGTTCGAAAAATAGAAAGTCCGACATTTTTTATAAAAATTAATTTTAATAAATTATAACCATAAACTTGTAAAAATAATAAAAAATTTTATCTATCAATTTATTAATAAAATTTTCTTTCACAAATATTATAATTTTAAAGGAAAAAATTTTATTTCTCAATTTTGATGAAAATTTTGGAAATTCATTTGTGCGCACAAGAGTACTTTTGTGCACCTTTGAGTACCTTTGTGAGCACAACAAAAATTTAAATTCAAAAAGTGGAACTAAAATTTTGAAAAATTAATTAAAATTTATAATAAAATAATAAAAATTTATATTCAAAAAGTGAAAAATAATATTAAAATATCTTGGTGTCTAGTTAACTTTTTAAGAATATTTTTATAAAATCTTTTCAAAATATTTGAGAGAAAAAAATATACTTCTGGCATAAAAATATTTGAGAGAAAATATTAACTCAATCAAAACTCAATATTTCGAGGTCGTGCCTATACAAGAAATACCGTATTTTCGGGTGTAGAATTCAAAAAACACCATTAGAAAGCTCAAAAACTACTCCATACCTTGGAAATGACATTGGGAGAATAGTGAAAGTAGAGGGTGTGTACTTACGATAGGTTTTCAGAGGGTATTTGGCCGGGTAGCGAGGCCCAAGCGAAGGTGTACCTGAAGTAGTATAGTATAGGCTGGGATTCATTCTTCACCCCAGCCTACACTGCTCGCCACCAAGCTCAGGTACACCTTCGCTTGGGCCTCGCTACCCGGCCAAATACCCTCTGAAAACCTATCGTAAGTACACACTCTCTACTTTCACTATTCCACCAATGTCATTTCCAAGGTATGAAGTAGTTTTTGAGATTTCTAATGGTGTTTTTTGAATTCTACACCCGAAAAATATTGAGATATAGAACTTTTACTCTTTGAATACACAAACAATATTATCATTTATTTTTGCAGTTATGATTCCAATTGTTAAACGTCTTATTTTTGATGTTATTGGAGTATTTTCATCAAGAACTTTGATTTGATTATCTTCATCAATATAAATTTCATCACCAATTTCAAACCTTGATGAATCATCAACTTTGACCAAATAATCCCCATGACTTGCAAAAGTAATTGAATTATTTTCTTCGTCAATTCGAACACAAATTCCAATAAATTCTTTCCAAGTACCTGTCGTTTTCACTGAACAAATACAATCTGTTGAATCTTTTTCGGTTGATTCAATCCATTCATTATCAATCCTTTTATAAACTTTTCCTGTAATAAATACTGGTTTTCCTATTTCAAAATCATCAATAATATCTTCAATTGGAGCATAATGTGTGATTGTATTTGAACCCCTACTGTTGACAGTTCCTTTGACATCTAAATTTCCAAAAATCTCGAATAGTCTTCCTGATGGAGAAACTTCATAAGAAAATGCTATTGAATCATTCAAAATTACTTTCCAGCGGGCAGTATTGTATTGATTATAATATATTATTTTAGAACATTTTGTTGAATCCAAACCAAGAACTATATTTGATTCATATAAATTTGGATTTCCTTGATATACCTTTAAACAATCTGCATCTACACCATCTATTTCTAAATCACCATATGTTATAAAAACGTTATTATGAAAAATGGTATGATTTGCGTCCCAACCAATAATATTTGCACAACCTGTAACACCTAAAACACCTAAACCAGTCATAAAACCGAAAGTAGCAGCTTCATTTTCATTTGTACCTATGCCTGCTATTAACGAGATTTTTAAATCTGATTCTGTATTATTTGTATCTAATATTGTTAATTTCCCATTTATCGTTGAATCACCCTCTTTGGAGACATAATTGGTCAAATCAACAGGTTCAGGAATTTCACTCTTCAATGCAAATTTTTCATCACAATCTGTTTTCTTATAATAAGTTGAATCCAATAGTTTTGATAATAAATCAACTTTTTTATCAATTAGATTACTTTCAAATATTGTTTGATATGTATTAGTGACACAAGCTAATGATGGCACAGCAGCTGTTGCATCACATTCAGTTTCATCAGATTGAACAACAAGTGGAATCTCACTTTTCAATGCTAATTGATCTTCTTCGCCATAATTCAAATCATTTTTGCTTCGATATTTATTATCTGCTTCCTCTTTTGTATACAGGTTATCCATATTAACCATATTATTTTTTAATTCATCTAATGCTTCATTTACTTCATCAACAGTTGGGAATTCATTTAAAGTCGTAGCTAGAGCTGTATCATTCTTTTCTATCTGCTCATGTAATGTATCTATCTTCTTATGTAAAGCATCTATATCACAAGTATAGGCTAAATCATTTGGGGTAAATTCCATTCTTCTTTTTGCTGTATTTTCTTTAATCTGTATTCCACCAACCCTATGTTTATTTGGGTTTGATATAACAAATGTTTTGTCATTCATAGTGCAGCTAGGAAAATCATTTGTTCCTTGGTAATTAATTGTTCCACCAGTAATATTAATAATAACTATATTCTCTTCATAATCAACATCATTGTATTCACTAACTTTTTGCACCAAAAATCGTACTTTGATTGTTCCATCTGTGATAACATCTTCTGCTTCCAAATGAACCTCGCTATTAACATATTTACCAACAACATCTATTATGTCATCTCTAACCAAATCTGTCTTTTGAACTACTTCATCCAATGTAGGGTAATAACCAAACTCCGCCTCTAGCTCATTAACCTTCTCGGCGAGTAATTTAAATGCAGGCTTGAGGGATTCCCTGAACATATTGCTAATATCCATGGCACCACTTAATGTTAAGGTTCCTGTATCTGGGTTATCATTCTCATCTGTATAAGGTAATTCTTCTAGTTGTTTATATTCTTCCTCACACCAGGTTATTATTGGAGTAATGTCTTTTGTGATAGACCTAGCGACGGTCCCAGACATGAAATTAATAGCATTTCTAACTATATCGCTCAATCCTTTTGTTGATTTACGTGAGAACAATCTTTTAAGGAATCCTCCCCCATTCCCAGTTGCAAAACTAATACCTTCTGGAGCTAATTGCATACCTATAGAACCTATTGAACCGACTGTACCTGCGACACCAAATGCTAAAGCAGTCCATGAAACAATTCTTAAATTATCAACATCTTCTTCTAGATGCTGAGTTACTGTTTCTGTTCTTGATACTCTTCCTTTTAGGCTTTCTATTGTTGTGTTCATTTCTTGGACATCATAGCTAATCACATCTACATTGTTAGTTACCATATTTAAATCACTTCTCATGGTTGTAATATTATCAGCAGTAATGATTTTGGAACTAGTAATGTTGTAATCTGTATACAAGGTAGTTGCTGCATTAGGATTGGGATACACTTCATAAAATTGTTGTCTAATAATATATTCGAAGGGGTTAGTAGTAGGGTCCCAATTAACTTCATCTATCGGGTCAACATATTCATCAAACAAATAGATTTTAATATTTCGTGAGTCATTAGGGGTTGATGAAACATAACAATATTCTACCTGTTCACATGAATCTAATAGGCCATGAATAAAATACCATTTCTTATCACTCTTGGGGTCAAATATTTTTCCAGTTGGTCTCATTGAGAATCTGTTTGCCTTTATTTCTCCATCTAAAGTTATATCAAGATAGAATTCTTCTACAAGATTAATATCTAAATCACTTCCTGTACCATTTGTCTTATAGCATCTTATGGCTTCAATATCATATCCATAAATATTTATTCCCCCATTACTGGTTTGATAGCCTAATCCATATTTGGAAAAGTCTTCTATCTCACCCGTCTTTAGTTTTAGTTTGTTCTCTACTTTACACTTTCCACCATGTATCATATAATGTAAGAGGTTATCTATAGAATAGTCATCTGGTTTTTTAATTAACATAATATTTCTTTCACTTCTCTTGATTCTAATATATGTTCCATCTTCTCCATATTCATTCTCCTTATTCAAAGCATTTTTCATTTTTCCATTAATGTTTCCTTGAATATTATCTCCTACCCATTTTGTTCCATTCCATGTTAAGAACCATTTATTACCAAAACAGTATTCATTAAATTTAAACTCCAAGCCTGTAGGTATATTATAATTATCATCTATGTTCCATTGTAGTAGCCAATACTTTTTATCATCCATTTGGACTTCGCTAGTTAGAGTTGGTTTGTAAAGATACAATACATCACTCTTATGTAGTTTCAATGCATTATCAGCTTTGATGATGGAACACTTGACTGTCTTCAGTGTTTGCAGTGAATCAGTTATGTACTCATTCATGATACTCAGCTCACCATTCATCCATAGAGTATATGGATTAAAATCAAGACCACTATCAAAGGCTATATTGATGTATCCCATATTTGTGCTATTATTTATAGAACATCCATTTGCACTCTTTGTTATCATAGGAGAGTATACTTGTCCATCTTTGGCATAAATAAAGAATTCCTTAACTAAATTTCCATTTGTGTCATATATGATATTCTTTCTCAAAACCACTTTAAAGATATTAGTTTGGACTGTTATTTCTTTCACTTTATTCATGAAATCCTCTGGTATGTTAACAATCTTTAGGATATGGTAGGTTGTTGTTGATGACTCAAATGACTCGTATTGTATATTATTATTTTTGATATTAAATTCTGGTATACCCTCTACTTCATTAAATAAATGCCCTGTCTGTACATATCCATCCAAATCACTCAGCGTTAATAATTCACTTGCTTTCCTAGTAGCATCTCCTACCTTAAATTGTATGTCTCCAATGAATTTTGTTGTCGTCTCGTCCATTTAAGTCCAAAAAAATAATTCTCTATTCTACTCTATATTTGCGCACTTCTTCTCTAATGTAGCAAGTCTTGTCTCAAGAGTATCAATATATGCATCCTTCTGGTCTATCATTTCCTTCACTTCTGCTTTAGTAATATAAGCAGTCATATCTATATCCTCCAGTGGATGCTTAGTACTTGACTTGCTTTCTAGTTCTTTTATTTTCTCGCACATGAATGCTATTGTACCCTTTAAAGTATCGCGATATGTCTTTGCAATATTAATACATGTATCAAATGAAACCATCATCTTGTCAGCATCCTTCATTGTTATTTCAAGTTCAGGTTCATCATCTGTTTCTTCATGATATGCCCATGCAAGAATCTTTTCTAATACATCTTCCTCTGCTAATGTTTCTGGGTTATCATTACGACGGAACCAACTTGGAATATTAAATAATCCTATTCTATTTGCTACATATGCTTCTGCTGCTACTCCTGCTATTGCTGCTGCATCACCAGGATGATGTCTAACAAACTGCCATTGACCATGTAAGAACCTTCTAGCAACATAACCTACTGCTCCCATAATAACCTGGGTAGTTGCACTTATAACACCATCTTGTTGGTACATTTCTATCACTCCATTCACAATATTAATTACATGTAGTCTTCTTCTATCTATTGTAGCAACTACATTTCCATTATATAGTACTTGTGTTATTTCTTCACCAGTTGTTTCATCTAATGTGTCATTAAAAGCTAAAAGATTACCATGAGAATAAATATTATCCATTAGTTCTCCTCTTTGTTCATCACTCATTTGTTCTATCATTCTTGCTGTTATTGCTGGTGTTGTTCCTGGTACTGTCCAAGTATCTGTTGTGGCAACAAGGTCATAATGCTGATATCTAACTCCATTTGCATTGACTTCTATTTGTGAATTTATTCCAACAAATCGTACTTGACCTCCACTAATATTTGCTGTTGTTGGAGCAGAATAATCAATAGTAGCAACAATTGGGTCAATAGTCTCTCCTCTATGGTCAATAATATTTATCCATGCCTCCATTGTTTGGTCATTCAAGTAAGGTTCTAAACCAATATCTCCATTTTGAACAAATGGTAAATTTAGTCTATCTTGCATAGATAATTGTTCAATATCTCTCGCTGTGTATGTTGTTCCTTCCCATTCTATTGACCAATTATTATCAGTAGCTCTATGTATTCTATCTGTCATCTCAATATCAGCTGGTCTTATTAGAGTCCTTCGTTGAAATACATTATTATGGATAATGAGTTGGTCATTATAAAACAAATCATACACATTAAACCACTCTCTTCCATGATATTGGATACGTAAGATATCAGGATGATTAGCAACTAATGCATTTCGTTCTTCTCTTGTCAAATCAGCTATGTCTTCTAAGGTATACTGAGTTCCAGCAATATCAATAACAGGAACTTGATTCCTAAGTGCAATCGTAGTTGAAGCTGTATTTGTCATTGTAGTCTGTGGTACAGTTATATCTGTTCGAATCTCATCTGTTTCATCTGTAACAACTTGTGGCTGAACTTCTCTATGAGTTCTCACTAATGATTGTTCAGTGGTTGTGATAGTATTAGTTGCATTATCAGTATCATTATCAGTTATTGTAATCGAGGATGAATTAATATTTAATGTTTCAGTTCCATTCGTATCTGGTCTATTCCTAAAGAAATTTAATACATTCGAACCAAGTGTAGCAATAGCATTTCCTAACTGAGTTAATGCATGTGTTGTAGATAGAACAACCTGTGTTGCTGAAAATGTTGATATAGCTCCAGCCACGGGTATTTGAACAGTTGTTGTAGTTGGCAAAAATCTTTCCATAGTCATCTTATCAGCCTTCAAATCAACATTCACCAAAAACTTACCTTGAAAGCCACTACCTCCATCACCTGGATAACCTCCACCTCCACCTCCTCCACCATTTCCTCCTGGCCCAGGGAAAGGTGTTGTTTGATATGTATTAATATTTACTGAGTTATTGGACATATTTAATGTTGAGAGTACCCCTGCAATCGATACTACTGAAGCTAGAATATTTAAAATCGTATTTGCAACTGATATACCTTGTTTAATGCTATCAGTATATTCATTATACATGGCTTGAATTCTCATTTGCTCAGCTAGATTATCAACTGTCTGTTTCAATAAAGCATAATCATATTGCAATATGTCAGTAATTCCTCCAACAACATTTAAGTCTCTTCTCATCGTCATGATATTATCAGCCCATATAATCTTTGATGAATAAATATTTAAATCTGTTGATATAGTTGAACAGTTTCTTGGATCTGGCTCTACTTCATAAAATTGTTCTTGTAAGATTATGTTAAATGGATTAACTTTTACATCAAATTCAAATAATTCTTTTTCCATGTATATTCGAATGCTCTTATGGTTAAATCCTTCAATGATTTTTATGGAATGTCTTTTTTCTCGCTGATAATTAAATGATTCTAGACAAGGATTTGATCCATAAGTGTGCATGACTCCAGAATTAATACAGTGTTCAGGATGACAATCCCATTTTAATTCTGTTATGTTTCCATTAATATTTAAATCTGCATAAACATATAATCCGTCTTCTTCTTTTAATCCGCTTGGTGCATCAACATACATTCTAGCTTGTTCATATTTATTTCCATCTTGTGTGAATGTACCTGAACTGCTAGGATCAAAAACTGCAGTTGTTCCTACGTTTAATATGGTTCCATCTTTCTTAACAACTCTCCAATTTGTAAGATAGTCTTTTAGTATGTGAGCATAATTATCATCATCTGTTAAATCTTCTTTTATTGTTCCTTTTATCCATTTCCCAATTAGTTCGTTCTTTTTAATTATTATTGCTGGAGCTCCGCTATTATTATTCATGTATGATATTTTTGCTGTAAACACATTTTGACAGTTATTTCCTGTCCAATTTTTCCCATCCCATATTAATTCCCAAGTGTGCCTAAATAAATAGTCCTTGAACCTAAATACCATATTCAATGATAAATCATAATCTTTATCTATATCCCATCTCATACAATAATAATTAGATTCTTCATATACTTTTGATGGTCTATATAAATATAATTGATCTGATTCTTTTAATGTAAAATATTTAGAGTCAGTAGAAGGAGTTGATATCTCATTATTCATAACCTTGTAGTCTACTACTTTTGCATTATATTCTTGTCTAAATATTTCTAATAGTTCATAATCAATATCAATATCTATCTTATTTCCATCAGGGTCTACTATGGCATCTTCTGCTAATGTACGAGCATAAGCAATAGGAACTGGGTCATTACCCGATAATTTGATCATAATATATTCAAATCCATTAAAGAGTTTTTCAGCGATTGGACATATTACATACAAAACTGCAAGAGCTCCGATAGAAACTGCTGCACCACCCAAGACGAAAGCTATTATTGTAATCCTCAACATATGTGGACAATTTTCCCAATATGTTCCTTTACCATCATTATCTTCACCTGTAAAGAATAAATATGTATCATTACCAAACTTCTTAACTCCATTCCATAAAGCTATAAATGGTCTTTTAATTAACTTCCAAGCGTTTCCCCAGAATACTTCCCATGATGTACATGCTACATTAACTTCTTTATATCCTTTCTTCTTCAACTCATCAACTGTTTTAGTAGTTGGTGTGATTTCCTTAAAACCCTCTAGCATTTCTTCAAAGTCAGGGTCTATTTCACCAACAAAATTTTCTATTTCACTATCATAGTTAGTTACTTTAAATACTATATTTTCTTCTTTTATCTCCCCTGTAAGTGCGTCTTTTACGTTTCGATACCCTTCAAACACAATACATTTAAAATGAGACCAGAGAAAATAATATATATTATATAATGTTTTCAGGGTTTGAATAAAGGCGTAATCGATTGTTTTATAGGTTAATTTAAAAGACATCTTAGCAAGATATAGAGTAGTCGAAATTATATTATACAATAAGCCTTTTATCCATCCAATTGTCTTTTTACTATATAACCAATACTTAGATACATTGATTGTGAGTTCTTCAGGGGCATTATTAACTGGAATCTTATTTGTTATCAAATTCTTTAATTCATCAGTAGTGGGAATTTCATAAACCATATCATCTTGGTTAACTAACTCATTTGGTGGCTCAGTTGGAGTAGGTGTAGGTGTAGGCGTAGGTTCAGGTGTAGGCGTAGGTTCAGGTGTAGGAGTAGGAGTTGTTTCAGGTCAGGTGTTGTTTCATCAATTTCTATTTTAACCTCATGTATTTCAGGTTCACCAGTTGTTTTATTAATTAAGCACATAGAAGTATTTCCACCTGTTAAGTTCAAGAGGGTCTCATAAGATATAGTTTGATCATTTAACGCATCTATCCATTTAGTAATATTAGCAGCTGTTGTATTTGTTTTATTAACAAAGTCTTTCATGTTAGTTATGTTAGTCTCATTGACATCATAGGTAGTTTCATTAGTAGTTTCATTAACCTTTTCATCAACATATTTAACAGGTTCTACCTCAGTAAAATTAACAGTATTATTTGCTATCCATTTAGATATATTTTCATTACTTGTACTTATATCTTGTATTATAGCGTCCATACTTTCTGGTTTCTTGTCCTCCGTTTCATAAGTTAAGGCTTGAGTAGTTTTATCTACATGTTCAACAATTATTTTTAAATCAGATAGTTTAGACCAATCAATACTAGGTGCAATTGCATTATTTACATCATCTATATTTTTAATCATTAAGTTCATTACATTTAGCATACCTTGATGATTCTGTGTAAGTGCTTCTATTAGTTTCTTGTGTGTACTAACATCATATGATTCTGTTATTATTTCTTTATCATTTACCTCACCTGTAAAATAGTTTAATGTAGCACCAGGTGCAATACCAGAATCTACGTCATCCTTCATTTTAGCTAGAAAGGTATGTAAATTAGTAGCACTATCTCGTAGTCTTTCATAGAGCTTATTGAAGCTTGCACAATATTGTATTTTTGGTGTCAGTGTACCGTCAGTATTCCATGTATAAATGCCTTTCCCTGCCATAAGATTAAGCGCACCAAAGTTTTCGAATCCATTTTTTTCGAAATAATCACCAACTATTTTTTCATCTATTTCAGCTTTGTTGTAGATACAATTAAATTGCACCATTTCGCCAGGTTCAATAGTGTTTTCAATGTTTAGTCGTTTACCATCTTCTTCATCAATAGTGATTTCTATATCATTTGATTTGAGTTTATATGCTTCCTTGCTCTTTGCAGAATACAGTGCCAAAGACATTTTATCAGAAATTAAATTATGTTGTATAGTGTTCAGAGTCAACCAGGTAATTATAATACGGTAAGACTTAATATTGATATCCCATGGAAATGTCCATACGTGAAGTACTATGTTTCATCTATTAATACCAAAGCCAACATATTAATGACAACTGCGGAAGATTATTTAATATTTACTACATCAAAGAGTGAGGTACGAATTGATTTCGAGGAGATGTATACCTATTCATTTGGATATCTAGTCAAATTTCTAAATTCTCGTCAGACTACTATCACCTTCAAGAATATCAATAACAGAACCATATCATTAACATCTACTGAAAATATTACATTCAAGGAAGGAAGTCATAGAGCAAAATTGATTACTGGTTTGTTCAACTGCAAGGAATTTGATGTAAAAGCTAATGAAGAAAAAAATGTACCTGATCTACCTATACTTGATTTTGCCAATAAGTTGTATTTAGTTTCATTACAGGGGGTAGCAACTCATTCATCAATTGGAGACCAAGAATATACCCCAAGCATCCTTGCAAACATTGACACAATGATAATGGATCAAGAGGCAATGATAGTTAACTATGACATGACTAAGCCAATAAAAATAAAAGTTAATACGGATTCATTAAAATATTTGGAAATGAGATTAGTTGATTTCATGTTTCAACCAGTAATATTAAAATCTCCTCTCTTCATTACCTTAAAAATAAAACCAAGCCAAGAGGCTGATATATATGACATCCTTACTAAATGATAGCTCTGGGACAATGATATTGGATATAAGTCCTAATAATATATATCATTTCATTCACATTCCCAACAAAGTACTCATTACCTATAAATGCTGTTCCATCTCTTGTTGTTGCTCTCTTATAATTTTCTTCAAATATTGTTATTAATTCTTTTTCCACTTTTACTGAATCACTTACTGCTTCAATTATATATACTTCGCTGTCTTTTGGATATTGTCCCATTCTTGTTGCAATCTTATTTGTTCTACCAATTTTGTATACAGGTTGATTAGAATAAGAAAATTCCCTTTCACGAATCAAATATATGTATTCTACCATTTTAGGGTTAATAAATATTTAGCGTGATATTTTTTTATTTCTTATTTACACTTAAATGACATACCTCTTTGATATATCAGTTGACCTCTATTCGACTGCAAGAACGGAAGCAAGAAAAGAGTATAAGCAAAGGGTGAAAGACGTAAGAGACAAACGAAAGTTCAAGAAATATTTGAAAGAATTCATGACCAAGGCTAAGAAAGAAATATCATTTGACATAGATATAGGTGATGATGAGGATAAGAGACTTGCTTTCACTGAAACATTAAGACAATTACACAAAGAGAACAAGAAGAATATAGTAGTAAAAAGCGAATCATTAGGTGGTGAGGAATACAAATGGTTTACACTTTCCAAGGCACGAAGATTAGATTCAACAATAGGACATATATCAGGGACAATAGACTTGAATGATGACTGTTCAGACAATAATCCTTGGGTTGGCAATGTATTCATCCCTGCAAAATACCAGTTGCTCTTCATTAAAAATAGAAAGAGAGGCAAGCAAACATCATTCACTATTAATAAAGAAGATAATAAAGGTAAGTTGTATGAAGAAGAAGTTGAAGTCGACGAAGATTATCGCGATAATCCAGAAGGTGGATTCTTCCCTTATATTAATCTCTCTGATTTAGACTTATCACAGTACCAAATATTCAAGACAGTTGATAAGAAGAACTATAAAGACAATTGTTTGGTATATGCTTGCATTCAGTCTGGAGTATTCACTGATGAGGAAATTAATTATTTACGCTTTATGGTCAAGACTAGGTTAATCCCCAATAACTTGATATACGATATAGCCAAGCAGTTTAAATGCCATTTTGTTGTAAGAAGGATTGATGAGAAATATGATGAAAGAAGCCAACTACAAATAAAAATAGATACAAGAAAGAGACCATGGGCCAAAGAGTTTGACCGAATTGTTGACTTATTACTGTACAAGAACCATTACATGATATATAAACCCCTAAATGGTGTTAAACCTATGGCAATATTTCGCAAGCTATTTAAAGAAGGAAAGTTCAGGGAGATAAAGAACTGTGAAATGAATATCTTAGCAACGAATGAATACAACTCTCACTTAGCGGATTATACGGACCTTGAATATGATCCTGAATTGTGCTGTAAACTAATAGATTCATCAGAGACGAAAAAGGAGAGAGAGTGGAGTAGGATTTATTATTCTGATTTTGAAACTAATACCACTGTATCACCCCATATGCCTTATCTAAATATTACTGTGTACAGGACCAAAGAGTTAATTCATAAAATGATATTTGATGGGGAGAATATTGCTGACAGATTACTAAAGTCATTGGAGAACAATTCTCTCATTTACTTCCATAACCTTAAATATGATGCTTGTTTCTTTATAAATACTCCTGGATGGGATGTACAAATAACAGAGAGAAGTGGAACGATTCTGCAAATAGTCATGACAAAGTATAAACCTAACAAGAGATTAACTTTCCGCAATAGCTACTCTATCATCCCTGCTGCATTAGCTTCATTTGGTAAGATGTTTCAGTTACCAGTTCATAAAGAGGTAATGGCATATAAAATATATACTGAAAGGAACATAAATAGGAAAACTGTCTCTGCGCTTGAATTTCAACTACAGTATTACTTAGAGAACCAAGACAAGAAACCATTGACACAGATAAAACAAGACTGGAAGCAATTAATAGATAATGCAAAAGCTTGTGGTGCATATGTTGGAGGAGCTATTGATATTATGAAGTATGCTATCTATTATTGCAAACTGGATTGCATAGTATTGATGAAGGGAGTAGAGAAATTTAATAGAGATCTGGTAGAAGTATTTAAGCAGACGAAGACAAAGATGCTTGATGTCCATAACTTTATATCCATTAGCTCTATTGGCTACTATTATGCATATAAATTTGGTTGCTTTGATGGGTGTTATCAACTTAGTGGTAAACCACAAAACTTCATTCAGAGATGCGTTAGTGGAGGTAGAACAATGACAGCTAATAATGAAAAGCAATATATAGAGGAAAGGATACAAGATTTTGATGCAGTCAGTTTATATCCTAGTGCAATGAGTATTATGTCTGGTGTACCTAAAGGAGTGCCAGAAGTAATTCGCCTGGAGGCCTCAGGTACTAATCGTGCGGGCCCATCGGATATGTTTACGAAAGAATTATTAGATTTTGATCAGTTCTTCATTGAAATCAATATCAAGAAGATCAAGTGCAAGGCTGACAAACCATATAAATTTGGTCAAATATTTAGTAGGAACGATCAAGGGTCAAAAATATTTAACAACAACCCCATCAACAATTATTACATAGACAAGAGAGCTTTTATGGACTTGATGGAGTTTTATGATTTCGATTATGAGTTTATTAGAGGATATTACTTTGACAAAGGATTCAACAACAAGATTAATGTATTTATAGAGAAATTGTTCAATCTAAGAAGGAGATACCAAGATGCTAACAATCCATTGCAACAAACCATTAAACTACTTCTTAATTCCATTTACGGAAAATCTATCCTAAAGGCAACAACAACTGAAACTAAATGCATACCAAAAGATAAAGCCATTAAATATATATGGAAGAACTATAATTACATAACAGAGGTGATAGAGAACAAGTCAATTGATAATGTATATGTTAAGAAGGTTAAACCAATAAACAGTCATTTTAATTTACCTCATTTTGGTGCTAGTGTCTTGTCATGGAGCAAACATTTAATGAATAGGGTAATGAGTACAGCTGAGCAAAATGGAATAGACATCTACTATACAGATACAGATAGCGTACACGTTAGAGAAATAGATGTACCAAGGATAGCTGAGGTGTTCAAGAAAAAATATGGGAAGGAGTTGATTGGTAAGAAGATGACACAGTTTCATTGTGACTTTGATTCGTTTAATGGTGCTGTCGGTAGTGTTCATTCCAGGAAATTAATAGCATTAGGAAAGAAAAGTTACTTAGATATCCTAGTTGATGAAAAAGGTAATGAAGGCTATCACATTAGATTAAAAGGAATACCAAAACAAGTTATCCTGAACAAAGCAAAAAGAATGGGTATAACAATTGAGCAACTATATGAGAAACTTTATGATGGAGAGGAAATTACATTTAACCTCCTTGATGGTGCTAACTGCTTCAGAAAGAGTAGTTCTTATCAACAAGTAAATCTTCCTGTGTTTGAACGAAGAATCAAATTCTAAAAATCTTCATCTTATTTTTGGTTTTCATGATCAAAGGTTAACAGGTTAGTTCTAACCCTATTTTTCTAACCTTTATTTTTTTAGTTAATTTTTTATCTTCCATTTACATAAACCTAATGATAGCGCAAACAAATACACAAGCTGAACCCTCCTGCCTCGTTCGACACTCGGAGAACGCGAGAGACTTCAATGTTAATGAATATCTTGTTGACCTAATACCTAAACCAATATCTGATGTAAATGGGAAAGTTGATAAGTATTATGATATTCATGGAAACCCTATTAAGCCTCTTGTGGAAGTTAGTTGTGAGAAGGAATTAAACACAAAGAGAATGATTATGAGGGATTTGCTAACCAATAACTATAATCCTGATGCCTATGATGTTAAGTTTGAGCACAACAATAAATATATCAAAGACGTTTTCACTATGATTTCAAGTCTTCCAAAGATAATGCCAATATCACAGACAAAACCATTTGAACCAATATTTAATGAAATAGAAGTATTAAAGACAGATAGTGCAGAACTTAAGAAGTTTCTACGTAAAATGAATGTACAGTTTGTTGGTTATTATTGTGACCACAATGCTATGAATGAGAAGTGCGATAAAGTAGTGATGAGTACAAGTGAACTTTTGGAGAGTGAAGACTTTGAGAAATATAAAGAGTTTATTGAAAGATACGCTAACTGTATATATGATGTATTCTGTTATTACTGGTATGATATGGAAAACAATAATAATCATGAGAGCTTAAGAAGTAAGGTTAATGAATTTCATATTGATTACAATACCTTATTGAAGCTTAGATGCTGTATTACGAGGATTAATACTAAAATATTTAATATCAATTCAAGTTCCAATAAACGTTGCAGCAAGTGTGAGGCCAAACAGAGATTATATGAATATACTTTGCGTGAAGTTCAACGTATGAGAGCTGAACAGGAAGAAATCGATAGGCAGTTTGATGAGTCTGATTACGATTTAGCCAAGTTTATGCAGAACAATTATCCAAGCATTGATAGATTATTGTTAAAGGATGTTCAGCAGAGATATGCCAAAGAGTTTGGACAAAAATTAACATTTGCACAATTAACAGAAAAGATTGAACAGACAGGCAAATGGAAGATAACAAAGGTTCATAACATTATGTATGTGAGTAAATTGTAAAGGTTAGAAAAATAGGGTTAGAACTAACCTGTTAACCCAATGACCAAAAATACTAAAAAATTCATCCTATATTTTTGTTTATCAGATGGCTGTGAATGGTTAGAAAAATAGGGTTAGATCTAACCTGTTCACCCAAACCAAAAATAAGATGAAGATTTTTTGTTTTCATGCTTCTTTCTTCTCAGCAGTAACCATTTGAGCTTCGCGAGTGCTCGCAGCGAATTGAGCAATTTTCTTCAATTCCTCTAACTCTTGCTTCTTTCTTTGTCTATATTCTTTTTGTTGTTGTCGTCTGGCTTCAAGTCTTTCTTCAGGGGTATTATATTTACTCTTCCTACCTCTTTTCGGGGTATCAACTATTTCTTTCAGATTCTCACTTGACTTCGATTTGGACAATTTCTTTATTACTTCTGTTTTCTTGAATTGGTTTAGATCTATTTTACTCGTCATTTTGATAAAAATAAAAAAACAAATAATAATTACATATTAACTGCATACTTAAGACACAGATGATATTTGTTAACTAGTTCATTATATTCTTTGTTATATACTTGTTTGAAATCAGTACATACTTCTCCATTATCATTTACTATCTTAATGGAATCTATCTTACGTATCGGATTAGCTTTCCCTGCACAACAGCCTACATCCTCATCAAGACTTATTTCTACCACCTCCGCCTTAATAATTGTTTTAATTATATTAGATAAGGCAGTAACAGGGACAATTATACAATTCTTTGATATTAAGTTGGATAATAATGCTTTGTCCTGGTCTAACAATATTTTTGCATACGTTTCAAGTATCACGTACTTAACATCCTTTGTTTCTTCTTCTTGATTCTCTTCTAATTCAACATTACGAGTGATAACAATTTCTTCTTTTCCATCATCCCTTTTGTTTATAATAATATTATTATTTATATTGCTTGTTGACTGTGCTGCTGCTTGAGGTTCTAATGAAACGTTCGCGTTAACTCCGGCATTGTTGGATCTCTTCTTTATCATTTCCTTTCGAAAAAAAGTTGATAATCAATCAGTAATGAATATTAGCTTGCTTAACATTAATTGGTTTAAAGTATCCAATCCTTCCTTTATTTCTTTCATCCGCTCTACCTTGTATTTCTCCTAATTTCTCTGGTTTCTTTAAGTATGGAGGAAGAATAGGAGCTTTGGGTGCTTTATCTTTCTTCAAATAATACCCTCCATCTGTAATACTAACAGGTGGTTCGTGTAATGGTTTTGTTTTATGTTGATTACTCTTTGGTGGTTTGACTGGTTTGTTTTCCATATACTTTGTTGGTGGTCTATTAATTCTTGGGTTAAACGTAACTGCGTAAGTATTGTCATTAGAAAATATGCCAAAGTGATTAAACTCTATTGTCTTCTCAGTCTTAGTTCCTTCATTAAACATTGTCCCCTCTGCTCCAACTGTTGTTGAATTGGGTTTTCCGTACTTATTCATTTCTTTTTCAAAAAAAAATTGGTCGGTCGAGATTCCGACTTACAGAACTAGCTCTTGATGTTCACCTATAAATAGTTCAGGTGTATTTAATTCATATTTCTTACGTAATTCCTCTATCATTGTTTTAGTCTTTTTGGATGCTAATTCTATTGAATAATTGTAGTAACTGTATTCCCCATATTCTTGTTCCTTATTTGAACCATTAACAAAGAATTCTTGCATTTTATAATTAATTTTCCTTCTTGAGTTAGTATTTAATACTATGTGTTCTATATCATATTCTTTAATCTTGTCCGGATATATCCTCCATACATTCTTGTCCGCTTTAATTGATATGTAGATGACTTTTGCTAAATATTTATTTTTTGAAAGTTGAATTGGATATCTATCGCAAAGAATAGCAAAATTGCATTCCTTAAAATCTTCTGGGTTATCAGCGAGGGAAATAACATTATTGACGTAATCATATACCTTGAATTGTTGCTCCATTTTGTATGGAAATAAAAAAATATAAATAAAATTTTTTTAGTCTAATCCGTATTGTTGTTTGAAAGTATGGATGTAGAATGTTGTTTGCTTATTATTTATATCTCTTGTCGCAATGAATTTTCTACCACTTTTAGCTGTATTAATGTGCATAACTCTATAAACATCATCAGTTATTCGTTCATAGAATATGTCTTCACCATAATAGTAATAATACTTATTTTCAGCAAAATATCTTCTTTCATTCCTTAAATCATAGTGAGTAATAACAATTGCTTCGTCTGGTATATTGTCTATAAATTCATATGAAACACCGTGTCTTCCTGAAGCATTTCTGTTATTTTCACTTGCTGACACCCAACGTAAGTTCGATAAATGATAATCTGTTCTGTCACGTGAAATATGATCAATGAAAGGCAAGTCATTTGGGTTTGGTATGAACTGTTTGGCTATAATCCTATGCTTTTGATATGGCTTTCCACTTAAATTTACCTGAACATAACCATTGCTTTTGTTTATGCATTCCTTTACTTCATAATGATTATCCTTTCGTCTAATAGTGAATGGATACTGGTTAAGTATTTCATATTCATTTTCAAAATCTTTGAGCGTAACAAATTCGATTGCTTGTTCTTCTGTCATTTTGTATTTATGTATAGTGATAATAAAAAAATAAAATTAAATTAGAAAGACGCAATTATTTTTGTTACTTAATCCCTTGAGGTCAAGTCATAGTTCCCTAAGCGAACTAAAGGTGGCATGCCATTCGGTTGAACTAAGATAGATATAGATGAATCAAACAAGAGACAAATTAAAGGTGGGGTTTGAGTAGCTTTTGCATATGTATTGTCACCAGTTTCTTGTGTTACATTTATTTCAAAATTAATAGGTGACAAAGAGGTTAATCCTTGTTGATATGTATTATCAGTTTCTGTAGGTAATCCGATAAAGAAACTACTCTTGTCATTTGAATAAATTCCAATCGAATAACCAAATTTAGGTTTATTAGTAGTCTTATCTCTATCACAATGAGTTAAACTGTTTACCACTTCCTTATTAAAACCACTTTGTCCTCCATTCACGTTCATTGCGTTCTGACAATATTCTAAGAACTCTGGGTATTCATCTGTAGTGCCAAATGGCTTTGCTGGAATGTTACCATAACCTCCACAGTTTAATTGGAAGGACTTAAAGTTAGGATTCTTAAAGTATGTATGATGAGTATGCTTCACAGGAAATAATAAGTAAATTGAGTCAACAAAGCGAGGAGTGATTGTGCAAGTAGTCTTATCATTAGGGTTCTTTAATGGAGTAGTAGTAGTGTAAACAGAAAGTGTTTGGGTTGGAAATGTTAGTGGATGAGTTGGGTCTGCATATCGTTGTACTAGACTAGAGTAAATATTATCCTCTATACCAAAGCAAGGGATAATAGATGAACACTCAGTAACGGAGTAGTCAACTTCCTGAAATGTTTTATCTTCTACTGTAAGTTCTGTTACTCCATCTTTAGCAGTTGGTTTATCAGTATACATTTTAATTGGTTCACCAATTGGGATAAATTCATTAGTAATTTCATTTAATTTATATTTTGAATTGACGATATGATCATATTCGAACGCTTTTCCTGGACCCATAGGACAACATACCATACCAGCACATGAAAAGAATAATCGGAGTTCAATTTTGCCTGCGAATGCTGGAAGGTATTTAATATTTGATAATGGTAAGAACCTTCTTAAATCAATCTTTAGGTGAATTTTATATGTTTTGTCTTCCCATTTTTCTGCCCAGTCAACAATAAATCCTGTTCTGCTGCCTGATTTACCATTCCATATATCTTTATGTCTAGCCTTTGAATATACATCTGCTCTCTTTGTTGTTTCATTGGCACAACATGCAGTTAAGAACGATTCTTCACAACCAAAGTTCTGGGTATATATCGTTATTCCGTTAGCTACTATTTCATATTTCTCAACTGCATCTCTAGCATCCTTGAAACCAAACCATACTTTATTAAAATGATATCCATCGCCTTCTACTGCCGTAATCGTACTGCCAGCAGCCTCTTTAATCTTTACCTCCATATCAGCTCTAATAAATCCATTATATATGTCTGCAGTATTGTTTGTGTTAGGTGATATAATTGCACTTGTATATGAACCTTTATGAATTGGAGGCGATGGAGAATAAGATGTTTGAGGACTAATTGTGTATTGCTTGTTGGTATCAGACAAGGCTATACAATTATCAACAATATCAAAATAGCTAGCAATTTGGGTACATGTTTCAGCTGACGTCCTTAGTTCAATTTCTGGATTTAACATATTTTCTTTTGAGAAAAATAACAAAAGCAAATTAAATCATATCAGAGAAAATATTATTTCGTCTTCTACGAATAGGTTGAGGTGGAATTACTGGTATTGGTTCCTCTTCTGATTCGTCTTCTATTTGATTTGGTTCTTGGAAGTATTGTGGCTGAGTATACTGTGGATAATATGGTTTTCTCATTTGTTTTTGTATTACATCTTTTATCATTTTCTTCTGTTCTTTCTTTGCCTTTTCGTTTTTAAACTCTTCGCCTAATAGCTTTAATTGGTTTAGTATTTCTATATTTATTGTTGGATCATATACTTGTTTTGGTTGTTCTTCTATTATTGGTTTTTTGGGTTTTGGTATTTCTTTTACCGGTTCCTCAGGTGGGTCGGAATTCTGACCAACAACTTTTTCTTCAATCGTTTCTGTTTTAGTTAATGGTTCAGGTGGTGGTTTCGTTAATGGTTGCTCTCTTCTTTTTACTATATATTTGTTTTCTTTTTTGGTAGGAAGTACATCCCAATCAGGGTCCTCACGACCATTAAGCCAGTTCTGTATTACCTGCAATCTTTTTGATCCTGTCAAATGCTTAGACATTTAATTGATAAAAAAATCATTTTATTGAGTTTTATTGAGTTTTCTTTGTTTTTCTTGATTTCTTTCTCTTTCTTTTATTCAATTTCGCTATATGTGCTTCTG
Organism: Tritrichomonas musculus; assembly: GCA_039105265.1. Taxonomy (NCBI): domain Eukaryota; phylum Parabasalia; order Tritrichomonadida; family Tritrichomonadidae; genus Tritrichomonas; species Tritrichomonas musculus. The sequence goes on along the minus strand of JAPFFF010000308.1, from coordinate 1,068 downwards.
CTTCGTCCACATATTTACTTCTGTTCTGATATATTTTATAAGCAGCTGGCTTTCTCGAATAATGAATGCGTGGAAAATCTGAATACCCTACATTACTGCCTAATGGATTGGGTTGTCTTTCTGCTATAGCCTTTTCTATTGCAGCTTTTGCTTCTCCTTCTTTAATTCCATTTGCTGTAATAATCATTCCTTTACCAAAACCAGCTACTGCTGGGTTACCTGTTATTGTTCCAAAAGCTTGTGCTGCTCCCCCTAAAACATTTAATATTGGTGCCTTATTTTTCCAAGCCCATTTACCAACTTTACCAACTGCACTATCACCAATGAATTTGCCTACTTTACCAACACCAGATTTTACCGAATTCCATGCACGATTAAAAAATCCACCACCAGAATTTTGTTCAATCCTTCCTGTATCAGAAACTGCTTCCATTGTCTTTTAATATCAGTCAAAGTAATATTTATTGGCGGTTATGTTCATAATAAATTTTGAATGAAGATCTCTATGCTGTAAATATTCTTTTACCGTCTTCTTGATATTAAGGTTGTTATTTGTTTGTTGAAGCAAGGAAGTAAAATCTTCTTCTGAGTATCCACTATAGCATATGATATCCGTGGCCAATCTTTTTGCATTTATGTGTACAAATCTGATTGTCTGAATAGCCATGATGCAGGTAATATTATAATGTCTTGTCTTGGTTAATAGTCTAAGGAATTCAGTATTATTATGTGTTAACAAATCGCTTCCTGCACAGTCATCCAATATTATTAGTGTGTTATATGGGTAAGAAGAGGTTTGGTATTTTACTAACTTATTGGCTATATATACTATTCTATCATCTATTTCTTGGAGGGAGTGCTTGTTTATAAGTCTCTGCATTTCTTCATTTGTTTCCTTCATCTTAGATAATACATGTTTAACCATTGCATAATATTTTATTTTTCTTTTGAGGTGTTTCTTTAGGTAATCCATCAATTGGGCTTCATTAAGATATACTATTGGTGTCTTTACCTCTTTACTCATTGCCTCAGCCGTTTTGTCTGCTTTTCCAGAACTTGAGCAAAATA
>JAPFFF010000307.1:0-27138 GCA_039105265.1 Tritrichomonas musculus | reverse complement strand
TCAAAAATATAATTATATCTTTTTTTAAATTCATTTAATTATGATAATAATAATATAATTATTAATAATGCTTTGTAATATAAATATTAATATTGTTTATATTTGATTATATTGAGTGTTATTTTTGATACAAGATTATGCCAAAATATTTTTGGATAAAGCATACATATATAATCTTTTAATTTATTCAATATTTTTAAAATCACTTATTTGATCAGTATTATAAGTTTCATAGTTATGATTCTATGGGATGAAAAATATTTCATGAAAAAGTTGAAAGAGTTTCTGTATATTTTCTTTTTTTTCTCATTTCTGAATAAAATAAAGCACTCCAATTGTTTTTTCCTTGTTAATTTTTTATAAATCTATATTTTAAGGAGATCAGCTAGAATTTTAAAAAAAATTATTCTTTTTTGAAAAAATTTGAATAGATAATCATTTATAAATTGAAATTTGTGAGAAAAAATAAAATTTGTTTTATATAAAAAATATAATATAATAATTAAATATAATGAAATAATAAAATATAATTTTATATGATTATTTAATATTGAGACCCTTACACGATTTCAATAGTCACAATTGAGACCCTCGCACGATTTCTATATGATCATTGAAAAAAATTCAATTAGTCTAACTATAGAAAAAAAAATTTGAGGAAAAACTCGAAACTCAACAGAAGAAACGAATCAGATTTGGTAGAATTTCATTAATGGATTCTTTAATAATCTAAATCCTAAATTGTGAGTTTCGCTTATTGTTCATTCTTGGTTGACATGCCACTTTTTTGACGGTAAAAAACTCCCAAATTAATGATATATATATATTAGAAGATTTAAAAAATAAAAAATAAAAAATCTTTTTCATAATGATAGTATCATTAAAATTCAAATTTGATTAGATTACAATTAAACTTAAAATAATTCATTGATGATTAAAGGAGCACGACTTTGGCGGTTATTGAAAATCGTCATTTCGACTTCATATTGAAATATTATATAGTATATTGGTTTTTAAGCAAGTTTTATATAGACCAAAAAAAAATCTATCGTAGGGGAAAAACATTATTCATGTTTTAAAAATTTAAGTTATCAAAAAGTTTAACTTTTCAGAACTAACGTACGAATTTTAATTCTAAACGTTTTTACATCTTTGATAGAAGTGGTGTAAATACACAGAAATAAATCGATTTATCGACAAATGAAAGAAAAATATCAAAGTATAAAAATAATTCAAAAAGTTGACAAATTGAACGATAATTTATTTTCACTACTCAATTTTTTTTATTTTATTCATTTTTTATTCTGAATTTACTTATGTATTTAGTTATTTTGGAAATGAAATTTCATTATATTAAAGATAATAGTCTATTTTATTATTAAAATTTAATAATAAAATATCATAGAACTTCCAAACATCATTAAAATACATAAATATCATAATTAATTGATTTTTTCTGCAGATAAATAATTATATTTGCTTGGTATGATTATATATAACAATTATTTGTTATTATTTTCCCGAAAACTTTGATTTTTAATAAACATTAATATTCATGAAATTATTATCTTTTCAACTCCAAAATGAAAATACTATATTTAATATGCTTTATTAAATAAATATATATTAAAAAAATTATATTTTGTTATAAAAATTCCGTATCAACAAAACATTAATTATAATTTAATAGAATTATTAACACCAATCGTGGTACAAAATAAAATATCAATGTAAATAAACACTCAACAGAAAAGAATATTCCCCAGGATTTCAAAAATAAAAAATGTGATTTGGAAATTTATAAGTCTACTATAAATTTTATTTAAAAGATATAATATCATTTTATCATTTAGCACTAAAATAAAATATCAAAACTATTAATTTACAAGTCCTTTGGATGATCAAAAAAAAACATCATTAGGACTTTATTTCATCACACTTGAAATAATTATGTAATGTATCATTATGGATTATATTATCTAATATAAATAATCAATATATTTAAAAAATATTGTTTTTTCTTGTTTTTATAATAAGATATAAATGTTTTTTTAAGGCTTCTTAACGTACGAAAAACGGTTACCCGTGCTCCTTTTGATGATTATTCAATAAAATATCGTTATTTTAATGATTGCCGGTTGCAATCACAATCAAATCTTAATTTTTTTTCTACGATAATAAAAAAATCTAATAAATACTTATTTAATTAATAGCAAAACCCACATATTCTTCATGGCAATAATAATTAAATATATCTAATGTTCTCCACTATTTTTTCAAATAATTTTGCAAAATTTCTTTGTATTCTTTTTATTATTTATTCCTCTCCTATCTCTTTTCGTATTTTTTTGAAAAGTCGAACCGCTATTGGAAAAATATAATTCCTTTTTCTCTTCTTGGATTATCTGATTTCATACCATACTTTTTCATTGTAAAATAGTGAATCATAATCAAAATAATAATATATTTGCTAATAAATCAAAAAACTAATATGTGTAGGCCTGTATCCAAAAAGAGTTTTTTTAAAATTAGTAATAAATGAATACTTTATTACAAATGCATCATCTATTTTCATATAAATTGTTTGATATGATGAAAAATGGATCCTCTCGAGGTTTTACTTTTATATTTTTTAATTAAATAAAGATGAAAATTACAAGAATTTCATTTGATACATATTTGGATTCAACATAAGATCATTAATTTTCTTGTAGCCAGGATATATATTTCTGTCAAAATGCTAATATTGATGCAATTGTTTTCTTGAATTAAGAAATAACGTTACATTTTTTTTTAGAAAATTAAATAACGAACATTGAAATTGATGAAGGCGAAAAATATTCCCTGGCTACAAGAGCCTTCATCATCTATCATAGATAGTCTTGTTGCATGCGGATTAGTATCGTCTAAAGCCCATATAACGCAAAAACCAAAACCTCAACCAAATCTTAAAACAACCCCACCAAATCTTAAAACGCCCAAAACAACGATTTTGACAAGTGATCAACTTCCAAAAGGTCCAGCATCAACCAAGCCAAAACTTCCTCAAAGCTCAGCTTCTCCTTTTTATAATAACCGAACTTTATCTCAAATCAGAGCAGCTACACCATCTTATGATAAAAAAAGAAGTTCTAGCCAGTTGAGATCTAAAACTGCGAAAGAAGGTCGAAAAATAGTTCCAACAAATATTTCTCGAACAACTGGTATTGATGGATTTACTACACCAGCTATAACAATAGAAGATAATTTCCTTTCTCCAACTAAAAATGATAGCAATAGCGATTTTTCTTCACAAAGTGAGTCATTTATGAAATCACCAGATATTAGTGAATATATTGGGAATAATCGAAAGTATGCTGGAAGAAAAGATGCTCAAGAACTTGCATCAAATTATCATTTGTTTCTAAAGACCATTAATCTTGACGATTATTCTGATCCTCAAAGTATAAGCGAAGGAATTCAGAAAAGTCTTGATTATACCATTTTGACATTTAATAAGCTCATACTCCAACTTAGAGGCTATTCAGAAGAACATGCAAAATTATTGGTAGAAATCAAAAACTTTTTTATTCAGAGGATAGAACAACTGCCTGAAATGAGCCGAATATATACACAAAAACTTGAAGAGGCAGATAAAAGAGTTGAATCAATGAATGAAATTGAAAAAGGATTGAAAGATGAGATTACAGATCGTGAAATGACAATAAAATCTTTACAAAATGAAATTGACCAAGGGCAAAATCGATATGAAAAGTTGAATTTTCTTCTTCAGCAAACTCAAGAAAAATATAATCAAACAATTCTTTCAAACGCACAATTTGAAGATGATAAAAAAAGTTTAATGTTCAAACTGTCTAAATCAGAAGAAGCATTAAATCAAGCGCAACAAACAGCTACTGCAAATCAAGAAATGCTTAATAATGCTCGAGCTCAATTAAAAAGTCAAGAAACTCTAATTGAAAAATATCAACAAGAAGGCGCTGGTTTTCGACCCCTTTATTTAAAGGCTACAGATGAAAATTCTAAATTGAAAGATCAAATTGTTGAATTGCAAGAAAAAATTCAAGGGATGGTCGTTCGCCAAGAAACAAGTGATATTGAAATACAGACAGATCCTGTTATTGTAACTCCTATCAACCAACTCAACCAAAACGGCAAAAGGAAAAAAGATCGAGTGAGATCATGTTCTTTCAAAAGGGCATCTTTAAATCCAGCTGAAGATATGAATTTTCTTCCAATGAATAATACTAAAAAATCATCAGATCAAATTTTGCAAAATCAATCAAGTAATCTTTCTCAAGATTCAAAACGGAAACTCCCGATGATACCGGCAACCAATTCAAAACTCAAAAATGATATAGATCTAAAATCGAATAACAATTCTACGCCACCACAAAATTCGCCGACAAGCAATGACCAACCAAACGTAAATAATAATAATTCTATCTCATCAACTCCAGAAAATCAAAATGATACAGACTCCAAGAATAACAATAAAGAAAACAATAAAGATACCAATATTCCTATCCAGTCCACATCAACTAATCTTAGTATCAATAAATCATCTGCCAAATTACTTTCAGCACAAAGTTCATCAATTCAAATCAAAAATTTCCCATCATTGGCCAAATTGAATTCAGTTGATTCATTAAAAGTTGTCAATAAAGTAACTGGGAGCAACAGTAGCGTTCCACTTCCATCTGATTACAGAATTGACAACAAGCACGTTGAAACACCTCCAACCCTTGTCAATTGCATATATCGTCTTCTTCCTTTAAGACTCGACTTAACGTTATCAAATTCTCCTTCAGTTCGGATCAATACAATCATCGCCAAAGGGAAAAGCCAACCAAAAGAATTTTATTGGGTTTTGCATCGAATTGTCGACTTCTTTCATGCAATGTACAGCATTGATAACGTCACTTCAACCGAAGAAGACACTGTTACATTATTTAGAAATAACCTTTTAGAAAGTTGTGAAATGGAAGTTTTGGCAGATAAAATTTTCAGCGATATTGTTCAAAGTTGTCAATTTTACAAACTGACAAATTCTTGCGTTAGATTTTTCCTGCAATTTTTACTACAAGATTTGACAATTGTTGATTTCAAATTTTTCAATATCATATTCAATTTATGTTTTGAATATATTTACCCACCAATAGCAGAGATTATTGACGATCAAGATGTCCTACCTGAACAACCACTATTTTTAATTCATGTTGATATTTGCCAAATTGTACTAGATCTTGTTTTTCCTTATCATTCAACCAATTTTGATTACAGTGCTCTTCGAAAAGAGACAAAAACAACTGTTCACGTTGATTTAATTGACTTTTTTGCTTTTGCAACTCGAATGATCGGATTATTTAGAGAAACACATCATCAATTTCATAATCAAGTAAAGAATATGCTTACTCTTGTTGGATGGTCTCAAACTGTTGAAATGTCAGAACCTCTATTTAAGGACTTTTTTGTATTGGTTGAACCAACATCAGAAAAACAAGATATTGACAAACTTTGGAAGAGATTTACTCTTGAAATGTCGATGAATGAAGAAGATGTAACAATTAATCAAGCATCATTTATTCACTTTTGCTCTGACTTCCCAGATCTATCAAATAAATTATTATCTTTACCGTACATATCAAATTTCGATCATGCTTTTTCGCAGCTTCCATCTCCTTTACAAGAGCTTTTAACCTTTATAAAGAAAAGATTTACAAAATTTGTACGCGAAATATATTTAATGTTACCAAAAGAATTGAAAAATATATCGGAAAAAATTATTTTGAAAGTTCGAAATTCATTGTTAAGATGTGATATATCAACTTCTCTGATTTCCTATCGGCACTTTTTGCAATTAATCGATCTTAAATTGACAGAATTGAATCCATTTATGGTATTTTCACAAAACACCTCAGTCAATGATGTAAACATGATTCTTTCGATGCTTCATTCAAGAGAATCGCTAGCAGTAATATCATTAGGAAGTGGCGTTAAAATAGAGCATGAATTGACGACAATCACTGACAAACCAAGAGTTATATTGGATAACAATAATGGTGGCCTTGAAAGTTTAATTCCTAATGAAGAAGAAGATGACGAAGATGATAATAATAATAACGAAAAGAAGGAATCGAAAAATCCCAAAGAAGCTTAATATTTATTTACTATAATATATTTGTTGCTTAAATAAAAATGTTATTTATTTTTAAGAAATGAAGATAATATGATATATCGTATTTGATAGGTTTTTATTTTTATTTTCTATTATAATCTTAGAATACGGAGCATAAACACTTTATTTATTTGGCATAATAATAATTGTTGATCGCAAAATCTTGAAAATATTTTAAAACAAATTATAAACTTTGTTTTTTAATTTTCGAAAATTATTTCAAATATTGAATGATTTATTTTTTACGACAATTAAAAAACAATGTTTAAAGGGGACTATATCAAAATTTCCACTTTTTCTCTGGCCAGTATCAAAATTTTCAATTAAAAAAAAATAAGTATCATTTTTTAATAGAAAAAAAAATTCTAGTATCATATTTTAATAGAAAAACATTTCATGAGTATCACTTTTTTTTATCAATTTTTTTATCTTTTGCAACAAGTACACAGGAAAAATCTAAAAAAAAATATATCTCGAATCAGCTACAGGAGAACGTTCAAATGATAGTATTTTTATGCAAAAGTAAACAACTCGCTCGACATATTAAAATTTATTTCACCAAGAATCATTCGAAAAAAAGTATTTAACGCTGGTTTATTGTAGAAAAACAAGTTTAACATAATTTTTCTCAGCAACATGAGCTAAAAACCAGTTTTTCAAATCGATGTCTAATTACGAATAATCAATTTTTTTACGGGTCTACTCATGTACCAAGTTTTACTGCTTCAATTAATATTCTTTATCATTTTTTACATATATTCATGACTACAAATACTATGTAATTCGCTTTCTATTTTTGAAAATTCTCATGAATATTCAAAAAATTATTCAAAAAACAGAGACAAAAATATGTTATATCTACACTATATATAGTATAACTTTAAAATATAGTAGTATTGTTTCTTTATTTTCTTTTTTATGTCTAAAAACTTAATAATTTTGCAAAATTGTAAACGAATAATAAACGTTCTTCTTTTTCATTTATTTTTCTTTTCATCAAATTATAAATTCTTTGAGCTTTTTTCTAATGAAAAATTTAACATTTTAAAAATATTTAGAATTAAATTATTGTAATTTAATGAAAATGATTAAATATTATAATCTAATGAAAATTATCCAATTAATATGATTGAATGTACTTGATTGTTTAAAATAATTCGATATTTATAAAAAATGCAATTGTTTGAATGTGATTATTTAGAAGATTTAATTTGATTAGAAGAATGTGATTGATTAAAAAATTTATTTGAATCAATTATATTCAATTATCCCTAGGTAATCACTTTCATTTTTTCATTCGCTTTAATTCAATCACTTTTACTCATTCAATCATTTCATTCATTCAATCATTTCATTCATTCAATCACTTTCATTCATTCAATCACTTTCATTCATTCAATCACTTTCATAATTCAATCACTTCATTCATTCAATCATTTCATTCATTCAATCATTTCATTCATTCAATCACTTTCATTCATTCAATCATTTCATTCATTCAATCACTTTCATTCATTCAATCACTTTCATTCATTCAATCACTTTCATTCATTCAATCATTTCATTCATTCAATCATTTCATTCATTCAATCATTTCATTCATTCAATCATTTCATTCATTCAATCACTTTCATTCATTCAATCATTTCATTCATTCAATCATTTCATTCATTCAATCATTTCATTCATTCAATCATTTCATTCATTCAATCACTTTCATTCATTCAATCATTTCATTCATTCAATCATTTCATTCATTCAATCACTTTCATTCATTCAATCATTTCATTCATTCAATCACTTTCATTCATTCAATCACTTTCATTCATTCAATCATTTCTTTCATTCAATCATTTCATTCATTCAATCACTTTCATTCATTCAATCATTTCATTCATTCAATCACTTTCATTCATTCAATCATTTCATTCATTCAATCACTTTCATTCATTCAATCACTTTCATTCATTCAATCACTTTCATTCATTCAATCATTTCATTCATTCAATCACTTTCATTCATTCAATCATTTCATTCATTCATTCAATCAATCATTTCATTCATTCAATCACTTTCATTCATTCAATCACTTTCATTCATTCAATCACTTTCATTCATTCAATCACTTTCATTCATTCAATCACTTTCATTCATTCAATCACTTTCATTCATTCAATCACTTTCATTCATTCAATCACTTTCATTCATTCAATCATTTCTTTCATTCAATCATTTCATTCATTCAATCACTTTCATTCATTCAATCACTTTCATTCATTCATTCAATCATTTCATTCATTTAATCATTTCATTCATTCAATCACTTTCATTCATTCAATCATTTCATTCATTCAATCACTTTCATTCATTCAATCATTTCATTCATTCAATCACTTTCATTCATTCAATCACTTTCATTCATTCAATCATTTCATTCATTCAATCATTTCATTCATTCAATCACTTTCATTCATTCAATCATTTCATTCATTCAATCACTTTCATTCATTCAATCATTTCATTCATTCAATCACTTTCATTCATTCAATCACTTTCATTCATTCAATCATTTCATTCATTCAATCATTTCATTCATTCAATCATTTCATTCATTCAATCACTTTCATTCATTCAATCACTTTCATTCATTCAATCACTTTCATTCATTCAATCACTTTCATTCATTCAATCATTTTAATTCTTTATTTCATTTTAATTCATTCAATATCTTTACAATGATTCTCCATAACCGTTATTTTTAGAATGCATCAATCTCAACGAATGTTAAATCTCAGAGAACCAAACTCAATACATAAAGCATACTTTTATATATATTTTTTTAAAAGTTCACAGACATAAAGAATCTAATATTAATTTTTTGATGAATACTGCGGTTTTGGAAATAGATTAGAATTTTTTGGAAATAAAATAGCATGATTTAAATGTGTTTATAAGACCGCTAAAAATTTCTTCGAAATAAAATAGTGAATGATTATTTTCCATTCAATTTGCATTTTTTTTTTTTTTTTTGAGGAAAAATAAAAAATCTTAACAATTCTTTTACCAATTTATTGTGTTTTAAAACACTATAAAATTTCTTTAATCTATCTCTTAAGACTGTTTTTAAGGTACAAATCTCATACGTTACCCAACCGCAATTTTTTTGACATTTATTTAATTTTTCGACATGTTATATAAAAAATTAATAAAAAAATTTTTAATTGAATTATATAAAAAATAAAGTTCAGAAATCAAAATCTGACACCAATTGAAATTTAAACTTTTTCTGGGAGGGTGCTTTTCTTAAAATTTTAACGTGCCTTTTTTCAATTTTTAACGTATGAGATTTGTACCTTAAGTATGATTAAATTGAATAGAAAATGTTCGTCCCTATTTTGTGTCCAAAAAATTCTAATCTATTTCCAAAACAGCTGTACTCAATTTAAAAAACAGAGAGCTTTATAAAGTAATAATAATATTAAAATAAGAGGATTTATGGAATGTACTCATGAAAAAGTTATTAAGGGCGTACATTCCAAAAATGCTGTAAACTTATCAGCATTGAATAAACTCATAGAATATATCTTTCAATACTTCCAAATTATGAAAAAGTTTAGGTCAAAAATTTATAATTAAAAATTTTCAAAAAACATTTCGATCGAAAACAGTATTTTCTAGTATAGGGTTCACATATGAAATTCGTTAAAAGTGGTTTAAGTTGGTATTGGTTAATGCTGTCATAAATATATTCATTCATGTATTTATTAATGTATAATCGTAAATGTATTCGTAAAGGTCCACTTATTACAGTTTATAAATCATTTCTAAAATTGCAAATGTATTCTTTAATGCATGATTGCTATTGTTAATATAAATGTATTCGATAATGTACTCACTAATTTATTCGTTAATATTATTGTTATTAATGCATTTCATAGTTTTCGATATGTCGAGTATTATCCAAAAATATATGTGTATGATCTGTGTTCTGTGTCAATATATTACTTAACACGAATTTGTTATGTATTTACAAATAATGTATTTGATAGGTTACTCGATGTGATGTATCTGTAAAAGATATATGTAAGTAATGTATTCGATAATATAGGTCATTCAATAAGTTCGTAACTGGCACTTTTTTCCACATATAGATATGATATAAAATATTTATTTATTTATATATAAGCATTTCATCAATATCTATACATTTATTATTTTCGATTTTTGTTTAATTTATTATTCAGTACTTTTAAGAGATTTTTTTCAATTTAAGGCTGAAAAATGATTATTGAATTTTTGTGGTATTTACTCAATGCATGAAATACTTTTCATTTATCCGAATATTGATATAGGTAATATACATACACTATTATTATAATTAATTATAAAATTGATAAATCATTAACCAATGGTTTTGAAAATATCTAAATAAAAATGTTTCAATAAAAAAATTCAATGATTTTGACCTTTTTTGGCTATTTTTTTTCAAAAATTTGAATATATATATACATTTGGAAATATATAACAATTACTTTTCATTGATTTTTTATATACATATATATTAAATCAATGTCTTATTAATTAATATATTTTTTTTTATGAATCTTTTGAATAGGGCTTCAAACCATAGATTCTTTTGAAAAAGTAAGGCTTAACGTACTTTAACGGATCATAACGTATGCATATTGAGCCATATATAATTTTTAGGTTTGGATAAACATAATTTGGCATGTTTCCAAAAATATATCAATTTGACAATTTTTTTTATCATTCATATGATTTGAACTAAATATTTTTATAACTCCTTTAATATTCCAAAAAATGAAAATTTAAAAGTAATAAATTTTAAACTCACAACAACTCAGTGAATATTAGTTATAATAGCAAACTATTTTAGCAAATTATAGAGTATCGTTCATATATTATTATTATTATATTTATTATTTGAATAATCATTTCTACTTTCTAAAAAGTAGAAGTTACGAACTTATTGAATGGCCTATAGTAATGTTTAATGAAAAATACCATTTTATCGTTGAGGTTACTAAACAGGATAGATATCGAGGTAGATCTAACCTTTTCACGTGTCGATTTAGTACTTCAAGAAATTGTGCTAGGTACTAAATGATTTCGTATTTTGATCGTAATATCTAGATTTATATGTATCACTCTTTTCTGGTTCGATATTCTTTCGTGGTACTGTTCAAGATATATTACAGAGCTTATCATTGCGTTTCGTGAATCGTTTATTCTTTATGGGTAAATCTTCATTTAAGGATCTAGCATTGAATTTACTAGCATTAAGATTAAGACATAACTGAGTATTAAATGTTTTATGGTCGCATTTAGCAGTTAACTCCGTAATCGCTCTTTTCAGTAATGGTAAATCATCTATAGTATACAACTCTTCTAGACTTGGCTCTGTTGTATTCTTGTTCTTACTATTCGTAGAAGGTATTTCTCTGAAACTCATTTCTGTAGTCATATTTTATTTATGAATATTGGATTAAAAAATCTTTTAAATTCGTGTTTGGGGTTATTTATAGAGATATCGTAAACAGGATTTCAGTGTAGTTATATCGGTTACTAGAACTTTACTGAGGAACCCTCTCATGTATATCATTAACTCACTAAAGTTCGATCTATGGTTTAGAAACTCGTTGGAAAGCTATATATATTGAAGGTCCATAAGTGTTCTCGGAGGTCTTAGAAGGTTTTAAAAGCGTGTAGAGTGAGTATACGTCGCATCCCTTAATCTTACTACTCATGCTGAAAATGAAAGAATTGAATTCCATTCACTCGAGCACGTTATATATCTGCAACACTTGCTATAAGCAAAGCAAAAATTATTGATATTCTGGATCATATTTTTCATAATCAAAACTGATAAACCCCAGTAGTTCTAGATGATGAAATCACCAAACCCTGAAATTTTTGTTTTGATCTCTTCATAAATTGGACGAAATGTTTTTTTCGAAAGTAAAATCATTAAATATTTTAACATTAAATTATTTTCAAGTCTTTTGATGTTACATTTATCTTTACAATGGCGTTTTTTGCTGATTTTTTGGTTATATAAAATGATTTACATAATGAGCACATAAAAATTAGAAACAAATCATGTGCATTGTATTTGGTAATTATTTTAACAAAGCTAAAAGTAACATCAAATTGATTTATAAACCAGTCACTCATATTAATTGAAATTTAAAAAAATATCAGAATAAAAAATAAACTATTGAATTTTCAAAGCTATAAAAAAATTATGAGCTTTGAAACTTTTTGTATATTCACTCAGTTTTGATAAAGTAAAACATAGGTAGTTTATGTGTCAAAAAAAATAAAAATTCGTGAGATTGATATATATTTTTCTTATAAGAATATGCTATAAATTTATACAGATTAAAAGAATATTCATTCGTTAGCGGTCTAGAAATTAAAAATGCATAAAATTGAATACATTTTAGCTGAAAAAGTTTAGCAAAAATCCTTTAATAAAAAAAAAAATTTCTGAACTTATTAAAAAAATTGTGAGAAAATTGATTTCTCGGCCGCTAACGAACGAATAGTTTTCTAATCTAAATAAATTATGTTTAAATAGTTTATATGAGATAAATTTCTAATTTAATATCATTTTATTTAACATTAAAAAATTGAGAAGAGTCAACCACCTATAAGCAAAACGTAATGGATTGTAAGAAATATATACAGCAAATGAGAATGGTTCAAGCCAATATTCTCTCCTTTGTAAATGAAGATAAAAATACAGAAAAATACTTTCAAATTTTAACCAATTTATTTGATGATCAAAATTATAATAATTATAAGCAAAAACTAAGAATCATTCTGAATATGATTGCAATAATTGTTAATAATCATCATCGGGTATCCTATTTCTTCTGAAAAATAGAGAAAATTTAAATGTTTCTAAAGGATTATATCATTAATATCTATTCTAATTGAATGAATGAAAGTGATTGAATGAATGAAATGATTGAATGAATTAAAGTGATTGAATGAATGAAAGTGATTGAATGAATGAAAGTGATTGAATGAATGAAATGATTGAATGAATGAAATGATTGAATGAATGAAAGTGATTGAATGAATGAAAGTGATTGAATGAATGAAATGATTGAATGAATGAAATGATTGAATGAATGAAATGATTGAATGAATGAAATGATTGAATGAATGAAAGTGATTGAATGAATGAAATGATTGAATGAATGAAAGTGATTGAATGAATGAAATGATTGAATGAATGAAAGTGATTGAATGAATGAAATGATTGAATGAATGAAATGATTGAATTAATGAAATGATTGAATGAATGAAATGATTGAATGAATGAAATGATTGAATGAATGAAATGATTGAATGAATGAAATGATTGAATGAATGAAAGTGATTGAATGAATGAAATGATTGAATGAATGAAATGATTGAATTAATGAAATGATTGAATGAATGAAAGTGATTGAATGAATGAAATGATTGAATGAATGAAAGTGATTGAATGAATGAAAGTGATTGAATGAATGAAAGTGATTGAATGAATGAAATGATTGAATGAATGAAAGTGATTGAATGAATGAAATGATTGAATGAATGAAAGTGATTGAATGAATGAAATGATTGAATGAATGAAATGATTGAATTAATGAAATGATTGAATGAATGAAAGTGATTGAATGAATGAAATGATTGAATGAATGAAATGATTGAATGAATGAAATGATTGAATGAATGAAATGATTGAATGAATGAAATGATTGAATGAATGAAATGATTGAATGAATGAAAGTGATTGAATGAATGAAATGATTGAATGAATGAAATGATTGAATGAATGAAATGATTGAATGAATGAAATGATTGAATGAATGAAAGTGATTGAATGAATGAAATGATTGAATGAATGAAATGATTGAATTAATGAAATGATTGAATGAATGAAAGTGATTGAATGAATGAAATGATTGAATGAATGAAAGTGATTGAATGAATGAAAGTGATTGAATGAATGAAAGTGATTGAATGAATGAAATGATTGAATGAATGAAAGTGATTGAATGAATGAAATGATTGAATGAATGAAATGATTGAATTAATGAAATGATTGAATGAATGAAAGTGATTGAATGAATGAAATGATTGAATGAATGAAATGATTGAATGAATGAAATGATTGAATGAATGAAATGATTGAATGAATGAAAGTGATTGAATGAATGAAATGATTGAATGAATGAAATGATTGAATTAATGAAATGATTGAATGAATGAAAGTGATTGAATGAATGAAAGTGATTGAATGAATGAAAGTGATTGAATGAATGAAAGTGATTGAATGAATGAAAGTGATTGAATGAATGAAAGTGATTGAATGAATGAAAGTGATTGAATGAATGAAATGATTGAATGAATGAAATGATTGAATGAATGAAATGATTGAATGAATGAAATGATTGAATGAATGAAAGTGATTGAATGAATGAAATGATTGAATGAATGAAAGTGATTGAATGAATGAAATGATTGAATGAATGAAATGATTGAATGAATGAAAGTGATTGAATGAATGAAAGTGATTGAATGAATGAAATGATTGAATGAATGAAATGATTGAATGAATGAAAGTGATTGAATGAATGAAAGTGATTGAATGAATGAAATGATTGAATGAATGAAAGTGATTGAATGAATGAAATGATTGAATGAATGAAAGTGATTGAATGAATGAAATGATTGAATGAATGAAAGTGATTGAATGAATGAAAGTGATTGAATGAATGAAAGTGATTGAATGAATGAAATGATTGAATGAATGAAAGTGATTGAATGAATGAAATGATTGAATGAATTAAATGATTGAATGAATGAAGTGATTGAATTAATGAAAGTGATTGAATGAATGAAAGTGATTGAATGAATGAAAGTGATTGAATGAATGAAATGATTGAATGAATGAAATGATTGAATGAGTAAAAGTGATTGAATTAAAGCGAATGAAAAAATGAAAGTGATTACCTAGGGATAATTGAATATAATTGATTCAAATAAATTTTTTAATCAATCACATTCTTCTAATCAAATTAAATCTTCTAAATAATCACATTCAAACAATTGCATTTTTTATAAATATCGAATTATTTTAAACAATCAAGTACATTCAATCATATTAATTGGATAATTTTCATTAGATTATAATATTTAATCATTTTCATTAAATTACAATAATTTAATTCTAAATATTTTTAAAATGTTAAATTTTTCATTAGAAAAAAGCTCAAAGAATTTATAATTTGATGAAAAGAAAAATAAATGAAAAAGAAGAACGTTTATTATTCGTTTACAATTTTGCAAAATTATTAAGTTTTTAGACATAAAAAAGAAAATAAAGAAACAATACTACTATATTTTAAAGTTATACTATATATAGTGTAGATATAACATATTTTTGTCTCTGTTTTTTGAATAATTTTTTGAATATTCATGAGAATTTTCAAAAATAGAAAGCGAATTACATAGTATTTGTAGTCATGAATATATGTAAAAAATGATAAAGAATATTAATTGAAGCAGTAAAACTTGGTACATGAGTAGACCCGTAAAAAAATTGATTATTCGTAATTAGACATCGATTTGAAAAACTGGTTTTTAGCTCATGTTGCTGAGAAAAATTATGTTAAACTTGTTTTTCTACAATAAACCAGCGTTAAATACTTTTTTTCGAATGATTCTTGGTGAAATAAATTTTAATATGTCGAGCGAGTTGTTTACTTTTGCATAAAAATACTATCATTTGAACGTTCTCCTGTAGCTGATTCGAGATATATTTTTTTTTAGATTTTTCCTGTGTACTTGTTGCAAAAGATAAAAAAATTGATAAAAAAAAGTGATACTCATGAAATGTTTTTCTATTAAAATATGATACTAGAATTTTTTTTTCTATTAAAAAATGATACTTATTTTTTTTTAATTGAAAATTTTGATACTGGCCAGAGAAAAAGTGGAAATTTTGATATAGTCCCATGTTTAAAGTATCTTCAAAATTTATCTAAAAAGATATCAATTCCACCACGAATAAAAAAATTTTTATTTAAAAATAATATATTATAGTAGATAAATATTTTAACATCATCAAAATTTTTTCCATTCCAATATAAATATATTTTTTATTCTCAAAAAAATACGTTAAGATTGAGAATGTACATTCTTTTTCTGAATTTTTTGAGATATAGTTTCAAATATGATTTTAATTCTTTTATTCTTGTTATTTCAACTTATTTTTGCAAAAGAAACATCAGAAAAGCGTAATGAAACAGAAGGAAGTACGGATTTTAAAAATATAGACAGAAAACATGGAAATTATGTCAGCGATAGATCTACACATACTACTCATCATTATTCTAATAATAAATTTGAAAGAATAAATAACTCGATAATAATAAACGAAAACTATGATGAAGATGAAATCTATGATTCGCATTTTTCGGATCCTTCTCTTCCGAATGATCAAGACTATTTATTTATTGTTCAGAAAAAAATGACTTTCGAAAATATTCAATTTAATTTTACATCTGCAGCATCGAATAATATAGGTGCCATTAATATTGAATATGACGGTGAGGTAAATATACGAAATTGCACTTTTATAGGTTGTTCAAGCAAAAATGCAAAATGTAGTACCATTTATATCTCGAGCATCCCTCAAAGGATTAATGCAAAAGAAGAAACAGGTCCAAAAATCTTTGAAAGCAACATATTTACAAATTGTGGTCGAGCAAATAGTTATGTCGTTGAAATAACGTTTGCTATAAGTTCGTTTATCTTTCAAGATCAATTATTTGAATTCGATAATATTGAAGATGCGTGTGGCGCGATTTACTTAGGTGTAACTGGTTCTTTTTCTATCATCAACTCTACTTTTAGAGGAACCAAAGCAGATGGATCAGTTCTTTACAAGCACGACAACATTGCCAACCAAGAAGACTACTTTATAATTGAATCATGCATTTTTGAGAATTGTATTGGATTGACCATTAAAATTGACCTTCCTTCATCGTCACCTGAAACTGTTAATTTGACAAATTGCCGCTTTAGTTCATGTTCTTCTAGTTCACTGTCAAATGTCATTGGAACAAGTTTAACGTCTGATTCTTTTGAATTTAATATTGAAAATTGCACTTTTTCAAATTGCGGGACTGAAAATTATGTGATTTATTTGGATATTCAAAGCTGTCCTACAGATTCTTGTCCACCTATTCGTTTCATTGATAATGTCATTGAATTCACTGAATTAAATGAGGCTGCGATGGGAATTTATGTTTGTCAAGAAAATCGCACTTTTTTGATTCAGAAAAGTCGGTTTATTCATTGTCGTTCTAGAGACACAGTTCCATGGGCTTCTTCTTTTTATGCTTTTAAAGCTTTGAGTGCTATCTTTGAAGATTGCGTTGTTTTAGATGGCTCTAGTCACAATTGCATCGTTTTTGGTGAATCAGTTGAAAATTCTGTAGCAAAAAACAACACATTTGAGTATTTGGTATTAAGAGGAGGAGGCTCAATTTCTGCATATTCTGCAAATGTGATAATAGTAAATAATACATTTATTAAATGTGGAGTTCAAATTACAATCTTTGCTTTAGATAAAGGCTTGGAACTTTGCGAGCTTGTTGACAATCATTACCTGAATTGTTATTCTGGAATCATTGATCTCCGCATTTATACAAAAGTGGGAGAACCAACATTGATAATAAAAAGAAATGTATTCGAAAACCATCAAGTTTCGTTTCACTCTGTAGCATTTAAATTTGAAAATTCGTACTACAAAGATGTTCAAATACAAAATAACGTATTCAAAAATTTTCAAGGAATTCTGACTAATTTAGATGAAGAAAATTTAACTTTTTCGTTTTTGAATTGCTCGTTTGTTGATTTTTCAGATTTAGGCGGAAACATCTTTGTTTTTAGACATGAGCATTTAAAGTTGATTTTTAAAGATTGCTTGTTTGAAAGAAATTTTATTGAATCGAATAACGTTATTCTTTCATTTGAAATGAATAACGAAACCATATTTGAAAACTGTTCTTTTATTAACAATTCTGGATTAAATACAATTCTAATTAATCAATACAATGAGGTTTCTTTTCCTGTTACAGTTTTAAATTGTTCTTTTTCTAATAACAAATGTTCTTCAAAATCAGCCATTTTTTATGCAAAAAGTTTTTTAGTTGATCTTTCGATTGATAATTGCACTTTTTCTGACAATTCAGCAGGTGATACAGGCAGCATTATTAGTGTTATGAAAGAGACTGATCAATCAGAATATCAACAAAAAATATCAATTAATAATTGTCTGTTTTTGTCTAATAATTATTCTAATTGTTTAGTAGTTTCTAATCCCGAATCAAAATTTGAAATAACAAATTGTAACTTTTTGAATGATACACAAAAAGAATCTCAATGTGTTTTATCTCATTCGCCTGAATTCTTATTTGAAAATTCAACAATTGATTCAAAAGGAAGTAGCTTGAAATTTAGTTCGAGTGCTAGAATTCTGAATGTTTTGTCAAGCAACTTTTTGAATAACAAAGGAGGCATTTCTATTTCTGGACTTTTTACAACAGCAAATATTGAGAATTGTATCTTTTCTGATTGTTATGTTGACGGGATAGCAGCTGTTATTTCAATTTCAAATAGAGAATGCTTTTTTAATAACAACATTGTTAACTTTTCATCATCTGACAGATATAAGTCAATGGGTGGAATGACCATCACTTCGCAAGGCAACATTATTGTCACAAACAACCAGTTCATAAGAATAAGAAAGATAAAATATGGTGGAATTGAAATTATAGATGATTATTATAATTTTCCTGATGGCCTTGTTGTGTTTAATTATAATGTAATCGAAGAAGCTGCCAACGGTCAAAATGGCGTTTTTTTTATATCAAAAAAATATGATTTTAACATAGATTCAAACATTATTAATAATTGTAGAATCTCTGATTTTTCAAATACAATATACCTTTATAATAGCATGTTTTATAATCATTCATTTACACTTACGAATTTGACGTTATCTGGCTGTAGTTCGGTTTGCAATACAGGTGGAGGATTCGGTCTTTGGCTTGTATTTCAAACGAACAATGAAGGCGTAAAAAAAGGGATGTTTACAATGCAAGATTGTCTGTTTGAGAACAACACATCCAATGTATCTGATACTAAAGAAGATTGTGGCAATGGAGGTGCTTTTTCACTAGGATTAATACCTGGTGCGCAAACTGAATTAATCATAAATAACTGCAGTTTTATTGGCAATTATGCTGAACGAAACGGAGGAGCATTGTCATTTAAATTGTCACTTCCAGTCACCATTCACAACTGTTCTTTTATAGATAACTTTGCATTATATGCTGGAGGTGCCATTTATATTGATCCAATTAATTCAACTGAATTCCAAAGTAATCCAAAAGTGGCAATTTCACAAAGCATTTTTATTGGAAACAAAGAATCAAATTTACTTTATGCTGATGGACATGCAATTGCATTTGCACTTGAGCCTATTGATAATACAAAATTAATCATTTATGATTGCCAATTTATTGATAATTGTAATTCCAAACCTTTGAGCTATTCGATTAAGGTTTCATCAAAAGAATTCAATTTTGAAAATTCAACAATTTTATTTACTGATAAAAATTTGTCAATTTGTGGATTGGCGGTTCAATCGACATCAATTGCAACAATTCAATCATCAACCTTCATAAATAATGGAAATTATCTTGAAGAATGCGGTGACATCTATATTACTGCTAGCGATGAAATGCACATTACAAATAACACATTTTTAAATTCATCGTCAAAATTTGGTTCAATTCACAAAGTGTATAATTCAAATTTATTTATTTTAGAAAATTGCTTCTTTGATAACTGTTCTGGATGCCTCCGATATGAAGGAGAAATTAATTCAAATGCATCCTTAATCATTCGTAATTGTACTTTTCAAAATAGTAGTAGATTTGGAGAAAATGAATACACAACTTTATATTTGGGTGGTACTGCAAAGGCACCGATAGTTGAGCATTGTGTTTTTCTTAATTGTGGACATGAAAGAATTGAGTATATTGCTTCGATTTATATTATCCTTACTGATGATATTCAATATTCAGATTCGTTTTATTTCATTGATAATGAAATAATTTTTGATGATTTTAATGAATCTTGTGGTTCCCTTTTTTTATACTTAAGTAATCAATTCGCAGCCTGCATAAACAATTGTTCATTTACTAATTCATCAAGAAATGAAGATTCTAGTTCTAATCCAAATTGCATTTGTGTGTATGTTATCAAATCTCTTGAGATAACAAATTGTCATTTCTTTGGTGGAACAATTATTGAATATGATTATTTATATAATCATTATTATAAAGAAGATAAAGATGCCTTTGTAATTTCAATCCGAAATAATTATTTAAAAGATGCGTCAATCATTAATTGTACTTTTGATTCTACTCCAGGCGCCATTTTTTCCGAATCCAATGGTCTCATAATTAAATGGAATGAATTCAAAAATACAAGTATAAAGACAATCTACATTAATTATAATGATGGTCCAAAACCAGCAGAAATAATTGAAAATCATTTTTATGAGTTACATCGAGGATGTATTATTTATTATTGTCAGGATTACACCAATCATAGTAATCCAATAATAAGAGGAAATGTTTTTGAAACTATTACAACTCCTAATATTGATAATGCTTTTCGTTATGCACATCTTTATGCTTTTATTTTTAATGTGTATGGTGATAATCCTTTAATATTTGAGAATAACACATTTAGTGATTTTAATACTCAATTGGGAGGTTTTGGTGGCCTCATTGATTATACTGAGACACAATTTAAACTCTGTTTTATTAACTGCTCTTTTTTGAATACAAGTCAAAGAGATCAAGGAGGTTCTGCTTTTAAAGGGTCGGATATTTATAATAGAGGAAATTGTCTAGTTACTTTTGATAGTTGCTATTTTAACGGAAATAATGGGAGAAGTTATGGTGGTTGTCTTTATTTTATAAGTGATTTAGATGTAATTGTCAGAAATTGCACTTTTATAAATAATGCTGTTGACAATTTTAGTTACGACTCTGGAATGGGAGGTGTTATATACATCAAAACGGTTAATGAACTCACTATTTCTGATTGTCTTTTTGAAAGTAATCATGCACCTGAATGTCAAGTATTTTATTGTGAAAACACTGTTTTACCTTCGTCAATAATCAACTGCAAATTCATTGATAATGTCAACGATCAAACATTTAATTATTATTTGATGAGACCTCAATATTCGTTTATTTTATTAACAAATAAAATAAAATTAAAAGATTGTGTATTTCAATGCACAAAAGATATTTTTTCTTATCCGATTCTGTTCAAATCAACAACGAATGTTTCTGATGTTACTTTTGTTAATGTAACTTGTAATTATTCTTCATTGCTTTATGTGCCTGATTATGTTGGTTCTGAATCATATCTTCCTAATCCGACATATGCGTATATGTTCAACAATTTTTCATTCATTAATTGCACTGGAAATTGTTTTGTTGTTGAATTGAATCATCCTTATTCAGAGCTTCAAAATTCGTTATTTCAATTTTCTGATGATAACGATAGGA
Source organism: Tritrichomonas musculus (assembly GCA_039105265.1). Taxonomy (NCBI): domain Eukaryota; phylum Parabasalia; order Tritrichomonadida; family Tritrichomonadidae; genus Tritrichomonas; species Tritrichomonas musculus. The sequence continues at coordinate 5,277 of JAPFFF010000307.1, read as the reverse complement.
AATCAGGTGCACTTGTAGTTAACATTTTTGCCACTACTTTCATCTTAAACAATGCGTTTATTAATGCTAATTCTGTGAACGGAACAATATTCTTTAACAACGAATTTTTCTCTTCCGATGAAAGCAACGCAACAATTGAAAATTGTACGTTTAAGAGGTGTTTTTGTAGATGCTTTTACCTCACAAGTGCGTATTACAATTATGCAAACTATTATCTGACTAATTGCACTTTTCAACAATGCTCTAATTCTGATGAAAAGTGCATAATTTGTGCAGATGAGGCTGTTGACGCCTTTAGATTTGTCATCGATGAATGCTATTTCGTCAATTGCCTCGATTTCAAAGACGGTTATTTAATAAAAATTGATTCAACGACCAGTAGTTACATAAAGAAGCCAATTGTTGTTAGCAATTGTGTCTTCCAATTTGATGCAATAAACAAAGCTTGCTCTGCAATTTACGTCAATCATTCAATAAAAGAAGTTTACATTCAAAAAAGCTCTTTCATCAACTGCATAATGACCAACGACAATTTGCTTTCTGCCAACTCAATCTGCGCTTTGAATTTGAGAAAATTGGTTGTTTCTGAGTGTTCTTTCGATCATTGTGGAAATGAATTTGGAAGCAAAAGTGGAAGCGTGATTGGCATCAATGGTAACACTGACATTTTCATTGAAAATTGCACATTCAATTCTACATCGACTGCGATTTCGTCGTGCACAAACAACGTTTCAGTCATTGGAAACACATTTGCAAATGTTGGTCAGAACGTCATTCAAATAAATCATGATTTTGGGACAAGAGGTTTTGAATTAATTGAGAACAAGTTTGCTGGCTGCACTGAAGGAACGATCATGAGTGCAAGGATAAGTCACGAGCCAGCAATCAAAGGAAACGTCTTTGAAAATGTGAATCTCAATCAAGAATCAATTAATTCGGAAAGCAGTCATGCATTTGTGATCTTTATAAATGACAATTCATCGATTATTTTTGAGAATAATTCATTCATTCATATAACTACTCCTTATGGCGGTTTTGGCGGTTTATTTGATTCATCAACAGATTCTTCAATTGACATAAATTTCATTGATTGTTATTTCCTAAATAGCTCTCAAAAAGTAAGTGGAGGAGCTCTTCAAACCGCCGAAAACTTCAATCAAGGAAACGTTAATTTGGCCTTCAAAAATTGCTTCTTTGAAAACAATAAGGCAAATGACAATGGCGGCGCTTTATATCTTTCAACAAAGCATGATATTGTCGTTGATTGTTGCAGCTTTGTTTCTAATGTTGCTTCAATTGGAAATGGGGGCGCAATATACATTAGCAATGAAGTGAATTCAAACGATGGAATTCAATTGATTTCAAATTGCACTTTCACTTCAAATAAGGCAAATGATGGCTTCGCAATCTACATTGACGGTTCTTATCATAGTGCCACAATCGATATAACTGGGAACAGCTTTGTTGACAACTACAATAAGGAATCAAGCGAATCTGCCTCAATTATTTCAATCGAAGCTTGCACAATCTCCAGGGAGAAAATTATGAAGGAGAACTCTTTCTCAAATCAAGAAAACGGAATTGAATTGCTCGTCAGCGAGTATTCATGCAATGACCCAGTCGAGCCTCCTCTTGATTTGTCCAGTGGTGACGGAATGCAAAGCAGCGATCAAGCAGAAAGTGAAGGTCAAAATCTAAGCGGATCTCATTCGTCAGATGAAAGTGCATTTTTATCATCAAGTGATGATTCCCCATTTTCGAGTGAAGAACAACTCAGCAGTGAGTCATCAAGTGATGATTCTTCTTATTTAAGTGAGAGTGATTCGTTCTACCCAAGCGAAGAATATTTCACGAGCAGTTCAATTGAAGAAAGTGGCCAAATTCCAAGTGGAGTCTTCCCTCCAATTAGCGCTGAAAGCGAATCTGTTTATTCGGATGAGAGCAGCGATTCCAGTGAATTCCATTCTGAAAGCGAATCTGCTTATTCAGATGAGAGCAGCGATTCCAGTGAAATCCATTCTGAAAGCGAATCTGTTTATTCGGATGAGAGCAGCGATTCAAGTGAATTCCATTCTGAAAGCGAATCTGTTTATTCGGATGAGAGCAGCGATTCCAGTGAATTCCATTCTGAAAGCGAATCTGTTTATTCGGATGAGAGCAGCGATTCCAGTGAATTCCATTCTGAAAGCGAATCTGTTTATTCGGATGAGAGCAGCGATTCCAGTGAATTCCATTCTGAAAGCGAATCTGTTTATTCAGATGAGAGCAGCGATTCCAGTGAATTCCATTCTGAAAGCGAATCTGTTTATTCAGATGAGAGCAGCGATTCAAGTGAATTCCATTCTGAAAGCGAATCTGTTTATTCAGATGAGAGCAGCGATTCCAGTGAATTCCACTCTGAAAGCGAATCTGTTTATTCAGATGAGAGCAGCGATTCAAGTGAATTCCACTCTGAAAGCGAATCTGTTTATTCAGATGAGAGCAGCGATTCCAGTGAAATCCATTCTGAAAGCGAATCTGTTTATTCGGATGAGAGCAGCGATTCAAGTGAATTCCATTCTGAAAGCGAATCTGTTTATTCGGATGAGAGCAGCGATTCCAGTGAATTCCATTCTGAAAGCGAATCTGTTTATTCAGATGAGAGCAGCGATTCCAGTGAATTCCATTCTGAAAGCGAATCTGTTTATTCAGATGAGAGCAGCGATTCCAGTGAATTCCACTCTGAAAGCGAATCTGTTTATTCAGATGAGAGCAGCGATTCCAGTGAATTCCATTCTGAAAGCGAATCTGTTTATTCAGATGAGAGCAGCGATTCAAGTGAATTCCACTCTGAAAGCGAATCTGTTTATTCGGATGAGAGCAGCGATTCAAGTGAATTCCACTCTGAAAGCGAATCTGTTTATTCGGATGAGAGCAGCGATTCCAGTGAATTCCACTCTGAAAGCGAGCTGCGGTCATCAGCTGGCGATGTCTCATCAGGCGGCGAACAATTAGAAAGCGAGACTTCTGATTTTTCAAGTGAAAAGGAAGCAGGAAGCGAATCACTTGGCTCATTCGAAAGCGAGACTTCATCAGACAGCGAGTCATCATTGCAATCGGAGGAGTCGTCGCTCACTGCCAGCAGCGAAGAACTCGAAGCAAGCGATTTCTCGACCGGCGACTCGCAGTCTGGCAGCGAGTCTTCGTCAAGCAGTCTGCAAGAGGAAGGAAAAAGTTCAGCTTATTCGAGCAATGAAGATCATGAAGATCCGCCCTCAGCGAGTATTGAAATTGTGAGTGAAAATCCACAGCCAGTGCCAGGCGACGGAACCGATCTGTCAGATTTCAGTTCAGCCAGCGAAAACGCAAACAACGTGATCACTGGCAAAGCGGCTGGAGGAATCAGCAAGGGAACTCTCATTGGAATCATATGCGGCGTCGCTGCTGCTGTTTTGGTTGCAGTTGTAGCAATCGTCTTTGTTGTCATGAGGAAGAAGAAAATGGGATTGAATTCGAATGGATCGCAATCATCAATTTTGGAAGATACTGGTGAAAAATTGCAGAACGATAAAAGTACAACGGTTAAAGATGATGATGAGGCAGATTTAGATTTTTGGCTCTAATTGTATATTATTCATATTATTTTGTTTAATTTATATAAATGTATTCTAAAATTTAAATAATATATTATTTGAAATAGTTGTTTTTTTTACTTATAATCTAGAAAAACGTTGTGTTTGAAATGAAATATATAATTATATCTAAATTTGATTTAAAAGTTAGCAGGAATTATTGTCATAATTTTATTTTTTATTAATAAATGTTATTGTCGTACTATATAAAAACGCAGCAAAATGCTGAAAATGCTATATTAACCGAAAAATAGTTTAATAGCCTTTGAAATGGCTCATATACTCAACTGCTTGAGGTTCTCCTTGTTCTTCGGCTGCTGTGATGTAAGCCAATCCTTGTTCTGGATCTCTTTCAACAACTTCGCCTTTCATTAATAATGCTCCATATGTATATTGTGCTGTTGGATGTCCTTTATCTGCTGCTTTGTGGAAGTATTCTACTGCTAGTTCCGGATCTTGATCGATACCATCGCCATTCATTAGCATCATTCCGTAATTAAAGATAGCTTTAGTAAGACCTGCTTCTGCAGCCTTTTTCATCCATTTCGCTGCTTCTTTCATATCTTTCTTTGTTCCATATCCTTTTATAAGACACTGAGCCCATTGCTGTTGTTCATCAGCAAGTCCTCTTTCAGCACCCATTTTGTGAATCTCAGCTTCACGTTCTGGAGTTCTACCAGCTGCGAGTAAAATATCAATTTGGCTCTTAGCAGATGGTTGTGGGGTTCCTCCTTCAGCTGCCTTACCAAATTCAATAGCTTCCTCTTCTTCATCGTTTTCCTTTTTCTTGAAAACGTATTCCTCGCCATTTTTGCCATGAAGAGTTGCATCTGTTCCAGTTTTGTTTTCGAATTCATATGATTTCTTTGTATTATTTTGTGGTCTGCTTTGAACATCTGCTGGTAAGATATGAATCATGTTTCCATTTTGAGCTCCGAGACTACGAAGTGTTTCTGTGGGAAGCATCCATTTGTTTGCAGTATTTGAACGAAAGAGAATTACATAATCTACTGGTCCTTTTAGTAATTTAAGATTTGTCATTGCTACATCAAGAAGTTGTGCATATGTGTAATCGAGATAATAATTAAATGGTTGTGGACTAGGATCATTGAGCTTATTGGTTGTGTAAAGAGCTACAGTTTGATATAGTTGAGCCATTTAGCAAATAAAGTGATTTAAAAAAAAAATTTTAATCAAAAAGTCATCACACAATTAATTTAAAAAGTGAACGATTTTATCTCATTCATTGAATTTCTACTTCACATAATTTTATTTAAAATCGATTTATACCAATAAATAAAATATTATTTAGGTTATTTGAAACTTTCGCGAAATATCAAATAAAAGAAAAATCCAATATCCAAAGATTTTGTTCTTGAAAGCATTCGTTGCCAATTTCGATTATAAACTTAATTGTGAAAATTATTATCATTATAAATGCTTCTTTTTAAAAATATTTGCTAATTATGCGAAAATTTAATATGACGTTTTGATCAAAAACTTTGGATTAAAGAATAATTTTAATATACTTAATTAAAATAATGTATAAAAGATGAAAAAAATGAATGCGATAGATTATGATGCTCAATTTTATTGCTTTATTTGTTGTTGTTGTTGTTGTTGATTCATTTAAAAAGACTTCGATGGAATCCTGTAAAATTTGCGT
>JAPFFF010000306.1:0-27148 GCA_039105265.1 Tritrichomonas musculus | reverse complement strand
AAGTATTTCCTTGCAAAAAAGAGGGAAAGTATATAGTAAGACCAAGGAAACAACCTTTAATAGAAGATAAGAGTGAAGATAAGAGTGAAGATAAGAGTGAAGAATCTAAACCCATAATAGAAGATAATAAAATAGAACAACCTAAACCAATAATTGAAGATAATAATATAATAGAAGAACAACAACCTAAAATATCTAAACCTAAACCCAAAATCATAATTGATGACGTCTCACGAAAGCTCGACTTGAGTGAGGTAGAACAACCAAAAATATATAAACCTAAATCAGTATATGATCCAACAATAAATATAGAGATATTAAATCAATTAAAATTATTAGGTGAAGAAATAAAAAGTGAAAGAGAAAAGAAAGAACAAAAGAAGATGATGAAAGAAGTATTTCATAAGGAAATGAATAAACAACATAAAAATTTTTATCAGTATACTCAGCCTCAATATAAACAAGAACCTAATCAAATAGAAGAATCAGATGACGGCTCAAGTGAAGAACAAATAACTCCACGACCACAACCTATTATGAGAAGAAGAAATAATATATTCTCTGACATAATATATTAAAAACACTTTTTTTATTTTTTCTAAAAGAATATGTTAAATCCAGAAATTGAGCTTAGGACTTCAAGTGAAACATGTACTCAAATAGCTAGTTACTTTGATATAGTTGATAATTGTATAGCTTTATCAGATACAAATAAACAATATACAATTAATCCTCAAACATCTTATTCTCCTTCACCTACAATTCCTCAAGGTTCTTATACAAGTGTAATTATATCACCAAATACAAATAATACAGCTGATATATATAATGGTTTTATAAGAGCTGACATGGAAGTTATGATTAGAGAAACAGCAGGAGAGACTGTTGAAGCAGCAGATGCAGAAAATAAATATCTTTTAAATAAAGTTTGGTTTGGATTTAAGGATGCTAGAGATGCTGTTGAGAAATATGAAATAGTAGCTAATGGAATAACTATATATACTCAGAACTTTGGTTGTGAAGAATCATTCTTAACAGCTTGTTGTGCTAATGAAACAACAAAGAGAGCTGATATTTATTCAAAAGCTAGACATAAAGATATATGGAATAATCAATCAGGAAGCAGAACAGGATTCATTGTTGATTGGAAAGAAAAAGATAGTAAAAAATGGACTGATCAAACATATAAAATTCATCTCAAAATTGATTTAAGAAGATTCTTACCATTATCTAATATTAAATATCTTCCAGCATTTGCAGGTAAAATAGAACTCAGATTATTCTTTTCTTGTACTGGTATGGTTTGTTGTCCTCTTGGTCCTGGAAAAGCATTTGAACATGATCATAGTGTTAATTGTAAATATGTATTTGAAGACATTAATAATGAGTTTATCCCTATTGGTGAACCGATTACTATGTATACTGAAAAAGCAACAGCAGCTAGTAATGGAATAACAACATATCAACCAAATGAAAGAACATTTCAAGTCGTTAAATATGCTGTTACTGAATGTTCATCTATTATTCCTTGTTTTGGTATTGAAGATAATATTTATTCTAGTCTTGTACAAAGATATGCTGATCCTACTCATCCACTTACTTTTCCTACTCAAACTTTATCTGTTTACACGACAACTAATCCATTAAAAAATGCAAATAGTAAATCTACTTGTACAATTACTCCTAGATTTGTTGATTCAATTTTCTTATTATTTCCTGTTAAACATACTCATCATACTTATTTTAAGAATCCAAACTTTAAATCATTTCAATTAAATTGTGGCGGATACGGGAATATTCCTGCAAAACCTTTTGGCACTACTGATGAGTATCCTGAATTTCTAGAATATTGCCAAAATGCTATGAATATGAATGGTGGACAAAGTGGATTCAATAAAGAGGTTGTAAACAGTTTAACTCATTGTCATAGAGATTTATCTAATAAACCAATATTTAGCTATTCAAAGGGTAATTATTCTAATGATAAGAGTAGTTTCTTTATTGGACTTCCTACTGAAACAGATAATACTTATCAACAAGGATTAACCTCTTTATCACCTATTAACTTTGAAATTAATGTAACTCAAGATACAGGAGGCAAAACTTATGCTGAAGCTTGTCAAACTCCACCTCTTATTTGTTTATTGTTTGATTCTTCAATCTCAATACTAGTCCAACCGAATGGATGCCCTCCTCTAGTACGCCTTGGGAATTTTGATCTCACTTCTAGGGACTAATGAACAAAAATATATTTTGTCATTCTATTTTTATTTTTATTTTTTTTATTTCGTATTTACACAAATATTATGTCAGAAGGAGGAGTTATTGAATTTGTTACATTAAACGAACACCCTGAATATGAAATATTAAATGATTTCCCTTATACTATTAGACGAAAAGATAATAAATATGTAGTTAAAGAAAGTATAAATAATTGTGGATATGTAAGTGTTTGTATGAATGGTAAGCCTAATATTCTTAAACACCAAATAATAGCTAAACAATTTATAGATAATCCAAATAATTTACCTTTCATAGATCACCTTAACCACAATAGAGCTGATTATCATTTATCAAATCTTCGTTGGTGTTCAGCAAAAGATAATAATAGAAATGTTTCAACAAAAAATGGAGTTGAATATATTTTTATTGATAATATTCCTGATGAATCAATTTCTATAACACATTATGATATAAGAAATGAAAGACGATTTTTTGAAGAAAACAAATATTTTTATTATAAAGGAGAAAAAGAAGAAGATATTTTTTATGAAAGAATAACTGATAATATTTATAGAATTATGCATATAAATTTAACAAAAGGAAAATATAAAATAATAAACACAAGAGATATTAATAATAAACTAACTGCTATAACAATTCGTATTTTTAAATATCAATATGGAATTAAAAATAATTAAATAATAACCTATAGAAATCTTTCAACTTGATACTTAGCTCAATAGTAATTTCATGGATAAAAAGTTACGGGGTTCGAAAAATAGAAAGGACAACATTTTTTTATTTATAATTACAAAGATAAAAATTCAATTAAGTATTCAAAATAATTATTATAGTAATTGCAAAGATAAAAAATAATTATTATAGTAATTGCAAAGATAAAAATTCAATAAGCATTCAAAATAATTACTTTTGCAAATGCAAAGATAAAAAAATAATTATCTTAATTATTACAAAGATAAAAATTCAATAAGCATTCAAAATTGAGAGTGCAAAGATAATTTCAATGATAAATCATTGATTTTGCAAAGATAAAAAAATAATTATTATAGTAATTGCAAAGATAAAAATTCAATAAAGTATTCAAAATAATTACTTTTGCAAATGCAAAGATAAAAAAATAATTATATTAGTAATTACAAAGATAAAAACATTTATAAAAATCTTCTAAATTGATGTATAATAATGGTTAAATTCTTTTTATTAGGTCCACTGTCTCTTTTTATAGAATTAATAATAAATATATATTTATATGTAAGATTCAAAGTTAAATTAATGATAAATAAATAAATGATGTATGAAATAATATTTTATAACTAAATTATCCTTATATATGATGATTTACTAACCTAAACTAAAAAAATGAAGGTTTTAAAATAAGTGGATAAATGTCACTTTTTTAATTTTTTATTAAATTTTTTTATTTGATATTTTATTTTTATTTTTGTATTTATATTTTTTATTTCAATCAAAAATGGAAAATCAATTAAAGGTATATGATTATATCAATTTTATTATTTCTCTAGCCAATAAACCTGAAGATTTTAAAGAATGTAATTTTGCTATTCTTTGTGATAAATATCCTATTCAATTAAATCATAACAATTATTTAGCTAAAGTAATGTACATCTCTTTCAAAACAGATAAAACAGTATGGAGAATATATCCTGATAAGATAAAGGAATATGACATAGAACACATTGTATTAAGTACTAACACAAGAAGAAGATTAAATTATAAAATGAATGAGTTCTTTGTTAATGGTTCAAATATAGAACAAAAATATGAGGAATATAGTTATTATAATTATTCAATCGAATTAGCATCTAAAAAGACTAAAACAATGATAGAAGAATTACGTAAAAGATATGAATTAGATACACCTGAACTATTTATAGGAGAACATCAACCATTAGTACTTGAATAAATCGTTGGTCGGAATTCCGACCTACCTTTAATATCATATTTTTTTTTTGAAATGAAAATGAATAAATACAGAAATCCCAATTCAACTACAGTAGGTGTTGAAGGTGCTATGTTTAATGAAGCTACTAAAACAGAAAAGAATATAGAGTTTAATCATTATGGTATATTTTCAAATGATAATACATATGCTGTTACTTTTAATCAAAGGATTAATAGACCACCAATAAAGTATATGGAGAATAAACCAGTAAAACCACCTAAATCAAATCAACATAAAACAAAACCTTTACACGAACCTCCTGTTTCTATTACAGACGGTGGATATTTCATTAAAAAAGATAAAGCGCCTAAAGCTCCTATTCTTCCTCCATACCTTAAGAAACCAGAGAGTTTAGGAGAAATACAAGGTAAAGCAAATGAAAGAAATAAAGGGCGAATAGGATACTTTAAACCAATTAATCTGAATAAAAAATATATACATTATTAAACATACTTATTAGTTAACTTTTTTTGTAAAGTAAATGATAAAGAAGAGATCATTAAATCAAGGTGCAATTAACGCAAATGTAAGTTTAGAGCCTCAAGCAGCTGCACAATCAACATCTAATATAAGTAATAATATCATTATCAATAAGAGAGATGATGGTAAAGAAGAAATAGTTATTACAAGAGATATAGAGTTAGAAGCGAAAGAGGAAGAAGAATTAAAAGATCCTAAATACATAATACTTGAAACATATGCTAATATATTATTAAATCAAGACAAAGCTTTAATAGCTAATCTCATATCAAAGAATTGTATTATTGTTCCTTCTACATCTTTATCTAATATTATTAAAGCTATTGTTAAAGCCGAATCAGTTGAAATTAGTTTAGATGAAGATATTAAATGTTGTAGTTCAAAAGTAAACCCAATTCGAAAAATAGAAGCTATAAAGATTGTAAATGATAATGGAGAAGTGTGTACTGATTTTAAACAAGTATATAATAGAGAATATAATGAGTTAGTTAATAAATATCATCTTTGTCTAAAATATGGAATAAATATGTAGTATTAATTTTAATCTTTTTAATTTATATTTTTATTTTTATAGAAATGTCAAATAAAATAGATCTAACACAATTCAATCAAACAAAGGTGATAAAGAAATTAACCAAATCTAAAAATGAGGATCTTAAAAATATAATTGAAGAAGAACCTAAAATAGAAAAACAGAAAAGAGGAAGAAAGAGTAAGTATATGAGTCAAGAAGAAAGATTAGAAGCTAGAAGATTACAACAAAAAGAATATAGATTAAGAAAGAAACAAGAATTAGAAGAGTTAAAGAAGATTGCAGCAACAGTTTTAACCAATAAGGAATAAGAAAAAACAAAAATAATATAATTGTTTTTAAAATTAGAACTTTATTTTTCGTTCAAATTGAGGTAGATTAATTTGTTGATAAGATGATGATTTTCTAAAGCAATTTGCACCATCTAATAAATTAAATGTAATCTCTTCTCCTTTATACATTCTATCATATAGTTGTTCTATTGTTATATTCATTCGTTTAGCTTTATTAATAATACATTGCTTAGGTACTCCACGCATTCTTATATGATAACCTTCATTACCTTGTTCATCAACTAATATATCAAGATATGATTTCTTTCCTAATGCTATTAATTTTCTAGAATAAACAGATCCTACAGCACCATCAAATGAATCGAAATCACAATGAAATTGAGTCATCTTTTTACCTATTAATTCTTTTCCATATTTTTGTTTAAAGACATCAGCTATCTTTTGTACATCTATTTCTTTAACGTGAATACTATCTGTGTCTGTGTAGTATATATCTATTCCATTTTGTTCAGCTGTACTTATTACTCTATTCATTAAATGTTTACTATATGACAAAACAGTTGCGCCAAATTGAGGGAGATTAAAGTGATTGTTAATAGGTTTTACTTTTTTAACATATATGTTATCGATTTCTTTGTTCTCTATCACCTCTGTTATATAATTATAGTGTTTCCATATATATTTAATTGCATTATTTTTAGGAATACATTTTGTTTCTGTTGTTGTTGCTTTTAATATTGATTTTCCGTAAATAGAATTAAGAAGTAGTTTTATAGTTTGTTGTAATGGGTTCTTAGCATCTTGATATCTTTTTCTAAGACTAAACAATTTTTCTATAAATACATTAATCTTATTATTAAATCCTTCATTAAAATAGTATCCTCTAATAAACTCATAATCAAATTCATAAAAATCCAATAAATCAAGAAAAGCTCTCTTATCTATATAAAAGTTATTAATTGGATTATTATTAAATATTTTGGATCCTTGTTCATTTCTACTATATATCTGACCAAATTTATAAGGTTTATTAGATTTGCATTTTATTTTTGTTATGTTTATTTCAATAAAGAACTGATCATATTTTAGTAATTCTTCAGTAGTTATTGATGATGATATTATTTTTGGTGTTCCTTTAGCTATACCTGGCATAAAATACATTGCACTAGGATATAATGAAACAGCATCAAAATCTTGTATTCTATCTTCTATATATTGCTTTTCATTATTAGCTGTCATAGTTCTTCCACCATTAACACATCTTAAGATAAAGCTTTGTGGTTTTCCGCTTAATTGATAACACTCATCAAAACAACCAAATCTAAAAGCATAATAATAACCAATAGCACTAATAGAGATAAAGTTATGAACATTAGGCATATCTGTCTTCGTTTGTTTAAATACTTCAACCAAATCTCTATTAAATTTCTCTACTCCTTTCATTAATACAATACAATCAAGCTTACAATAATATATAGCGTACTTCATTATATCTATTTTCATGTTATCATATGCACCACAAGCTTTAGCATTATTTATTAGTTGTTTCCAATTTTCTTTAATTTGTTTAAATTCCATTTTATCCTGATTCTCTAAATAATATTGTAATTGAAATTCAAGTACACTTACATATTGTCTTTTTATATTCTTTTCTGTATATATCTTATAAGCCATTACCTCTTTATGAACATTTAGTTGAAACATTTTACCAAATGAAGCTAAAGCAGCAGGTATAATGGAATAGCTATTTCTAAATGTTAATCTCTTCTCTATTACTGTCATTTTTATCATCTTCTTTGTTCGTTTATCATTAGCTTCAATTTCTTTATACTTAGTCATCACTATTTGTAGTATTGTACCATTTCTCTCTGTTAGCTGTACATCCCATCCTGGTGTATTAATAAAGAAACAAGCATCATATTTCAGGTTATGAAAGTAAGTTAATGAATTGTTTTCTAATGAGTTTAATAATCTATCTGAGATATTAGGACCATCAAATATCATTTTATGTATTAATTCTTTTGTTCTGTATACAGTGATATTAAGATAAGGTCTATGAGGTGAGACAGTAGTATCAGTTTCAAAATCTGAATAATATATCTTAGTCCATTCTCTCTCCTTTTTCATTTCTGACGATGAATCTATTAATTTCGTACATAAATCATGATCATAGTTAAGGTCAGTAAAATCATTTAAATTATTATTATACTCATTTGTTGCTAATATATTCATTTCACAACTCTTTATCTCTCTAAATCTTCCTTCTTTAAATAGTTTGCGAAATATTGTCATAGGTTTCATTCCATTTAATGGTTTATATATCATATAATGATTCTTGTATAATAATAAATCTACAGTTCTATTAAAATCTTTTGCCCATTCTTTCTTTCTTGTATCTATCTTTATTTGTTGTTGATGTTTAATATCATATTGCTCTTCTATACGCCTAACAATAAAATGACATTTGAAGTATTTTGATATCTCATATATCAGGTTATTAGGGACTAAACGTGTTTTGACCATATACCTTAAATGATTGATTTCATCTTCTGTAAATACATTTGATTGAATACAAGCATATACTAAACAATTATCTTTATAGTTCTTTTTATCTATGGTCTTAAATATTTGATATTGAGTTAAATCTAAATCAGAGAGATTGATATAAGGAAAGAATCCACCTTCAGGGTTTTCTCTATAATCTTCATCTATCTCTATTTCTTCTTCGTATAACTGTCCTTTATTATCTTGTTTATCGACTGCAAATGTTGTTTTTCTTCCATTCCTTTTATTATGAATGAAGAGTAATTGATATTTAGATGGAATAAATGAATTGCCTATATAAGGGTTATTATCAGAACAATCATAATTTAAATCTATTGTACCTGCTATGTGTCCTATAGTTGAATCTATCTTTTTCTCTTTCGATAAAGTAAACCATTTATATTGTTCTCCGTCTAATGATTCACTTTTAACTACAACCTTCTTTTTATTATTCTTCTGTAAATGTCTTAATGTTTCTGTAAATGCTAATCTCTTATCTTCATCTTCTCCTATATCTATCTCAAATGATATCTCTTTATTAGCTTTTGACATAAACTCTCGTAAATATTTCTTGAACTTAGCTTTATCTTTCACGTCCTTTATTCTTTGTTTGTATTCTTTTCTAGCTTCTGTTTTTGCAGCTGAATAAAGGTCAACTGAAATGTCAAACAAATAACTCATTTTCTAGAAAATAAAAATAATAAAATATCACGCTAAAATAATTATATTTATATTTTTTTATTTTGTTAATACGTCATATACATCAGCATTTGTACTTGGTTTTATTTTTAATGTTATAAATAATGGAGACTTAAGTATAACAGGTTGAAACATAAAATCAACTAATCTCATTTCAAGATATTTTAATGAATCTGTATTTACTTTTATTTTTATTGGTTTAGCCATATCATATGATACTATTAAAGCTTCTTGATCTAATATCATTGTATCTATGTTTGCTATAATACTAGGAGTATATTCTTGATCTCCTATTGTAGAATGTGCTGCTATACCTTGTAATGAAACCAAATATAATTTATTAGCAAAATCTAATATAGGTAGATCAGGTACTTTACATTCAATACCATTAGTAAATACATAACCTTTTTTAGTATTAAATAAACCAGTAATCAGTTTTGCTCTATGACTTCCTTCTTTGAAAGATATAGATTGATTAGGTTTTAATGATATTGTTCTGTTGTTGATGTTCTTGAACTCAATAATCTTTGCATTAGCATCACCTATTTTTTGATTAGAGTTCAAATAATTTACTAAATACGAATATGAATAATTATACATCTCCTCAAATTTTATTAATATTTCTCCATTTTTTGTTTCAAATATTAGATAATCATCTTCTGTTGTCATTAGAATATTGGCTTTAGTATTAATAGATGAAACATAGTATTTAACAAATTCACATTTCCATGGTATATCGATATTTAGTCTTACTGTATTATAATTTTCAGGTTTACTTTGAATTGAATACAACATTATTTAATTTCAAAATAAAATGTCATTGGTACTATATTCATGTAAAAGCAAAGTAGCATCAAAACTCAAATCTAATGATATTGAGATAAATATTGATGAAGATGAACTAAGTATAAAAAATACTATTAATCCTGATGAAATGGTACACTTTAATTGTTTATATAATAAAGCAGAGATAGATGAAAAATTAGTTGGTGATTATCTAGAGAAACATGGAGGATTAGAGTCATTTGGAACACTTAATATAATGGCAGGAAAAGGTATTTATACTTGGAATACTGATGGTACATTAACACCAAAAATACAATATTGTGCTAGTCTTAATAAACTATATGAAAGACTACAAGATAGTGCAACAAATTTACAAGTATTTTTAACTAAAATGAGAGAGGATGTAGATTCCGGTATTGCACCTGGTGCTATATTAAACTATTTTACGGGTGAAATAAATGATAAAGAAATAATAACAGAATCATTTGATGTTAGTACACACAAGAAGTTAATAGAAGCGCTTACACAGAATAATCTAGGTATGCTAAATGTAATGAACTTAATGATTAAAAATATAGATGATGCACCTAGTATTGATTGGTCTAAACTATCTGATTTAAAAATAATTGTCGAACATATAGATAAAACTACTCAAGCAATAACTTATAAAACAGATGACAAGAAACCAGAAAGTATGGAAGCTATAATACAAGATATAAGTACAAGTAATGAAAATATATCTAAATGGATAACAAATAATACTGTTAATTTTACTGAAATAGAACCTGTTAAATATGTAAATGAAACTACTAATGAAACTACTAATGAGACTATCTATGATATCAATGAGACAAAGATAAATAACATGAAAGACTTTGTTAATAAAACAAATACAACAGCTGCTAATATAACTAAATGGATAGATGCGCTAAATGATCAAACTATATCTTATGAAACACTCTTGAACTTAACAGGTGGGAATATATCAATGTGCTTAATTAATAAAACAACTGGTGAACCAGAAATACATGAGGTTAAAATAGAAATTGATGAAACACCTGAGCCAACTCCAGACCCTACACCTACACCTACTCCAACTGAACCACCAAAAGAGTTAGTTAACAAAGAAGATATGGTTTATGTAATTCCTCCTATTGATGAATTAAAGAAACTCGAAGAATATACGATTCCAAAAATTATAGAACCAGAAGTACTCAAATTAACAGTATCTAAGTATTGGTTATATAGTAAAAAGACAATAGGATGGATAAAAGACTTATTGTATAATATCATTTCAACTACCCTATCTCTTGCTAAACAGCCTATTAAATTAACTTATAAAACAATTGCTTTTGCGACAAAAGAATTTATGAAGATTATATATAACTTATTTTATTTTATCTGGTATGGTATTGATAGTATTGTGGATATTGCATATGAAGCTGTTAAAGATAATGAAAAAGTGGGGGTAATCTTTTATATTGGAGGAGAAGATGCAGATGCTGACTTTAAGGATGTAGATTTGCATCAGGTCATTGATGAGATAAAAGAATTGACACCAAGACTTAATAACAAAATTGATGAATTAAAGAATGAAGGAATTCGAATGATTAAAATAGCATATAGCTCATTTACATTATTTTGGAGCAACTTATGGCACTTCATAGTTGATTTTATCATGAACTACCCAAATTTAGTTAATAATATTATACAGATAGGCGGAAATTGGATAGATGCTCAATTTTGGCAATATATAGGAGGTTATTCTGATTTAATTCTGTATGTTTATGTAATACTTGTATATGCAATAGCTGGGGGTTTAGGAGTTGGGGCATTTTGTTTATGTGTAATTCTAATAGCTGCCCTTTTCGAACCAATAGGAAGAGGTGCCCAATGGATTTTAAATAAGATTACACGACATCCTCCTGTTCCTCATGCTCGTACACTTGAAGTTGATGATAATGACGTTGTTAATACTGATGATGAAAATAGCTTTGATATTGTTGACCCTGATGGAAATAAAATTGTAATTGAGATTGATGATGATATATTAGAAGTATTTCGAAATCAATATAACTCATTGGTCTCCAAATATCAAGCAATCTATGATGTTGTTCCCTCTACTTCATCAACTGACTCCAAGTATTTTACCTTGAAGGAATCAGACCAGTTATATTTATATAGACCATCTCAGGTATATGAAGAATCCAATTATTATTGTATGAGATGGGATATAGATAAAGATTATGACATACCACTAAATTTAGTATTTAGATTCAAAGACTATCTATTTGGTCATAACTGGGAATTAACATGGGATGGTAAAAATTGGACAGGAAATAATTGTCAAAACATGTGTACAGAAAAGATATCATACATGAACACAAATGACGGTGCGCCTGCTTTAACAATCAAACATAACGAAAGAATAGGGAGATGGATAAAAGGAACAATAAAGGAAGATTTAACAGATGATGATAATTATGCTCATATACTAAAAGATTATCTTACAAATTGGAGAGTAGTTAAGAAAGATGGAACCATATTAAGTGAAGGAATAACTGCAACATTTGATTCAAGTAGTTCAGGGACATTCACACAAGATGGATATAAATATGAACAAGCTAGAATGTATGTTGATGCACCAAGTGGATTAAATGCAGATGATGGATTATATGTTTATGCTGACCTAAATATTAATGGAAATATAACTGAATTAAAATGGGATTGTCATCCTACTCATTGTATTAATTCAGGTGTTATGCATACTTATGGTTCAAATCCATGTCTAGAATCATTTAATTATCAACGAGAAAAAAGGCATTCCATTAAAATCATTGAAGGATTTAATCATAAGAACATTCGAATATATATAGAGAAAGAATTCTTTGAATTTGATGTAAAAGTTAATCCATTCGATATAATTATTCAACAACAATTTTATGAAGTAGAGCCAGACCCAAGAAAATGCACTACCATATCGACAGATTATAATATTTATTCATCAAAGATTATATGGGCTGATAATATCATGACTATGCGTCGAGACTTAAATGTTGTTGGTGGAATCACAGATATATTAGCCTATGATTATGCTATATTGAAACAGACAGTTGATAATCTAGTTGAACAAATGAGAATTCAAGCCATGTATAATGAATATACTGATAGTATTAAACAAGGTGTAGCTGTTGCAAATAGTATATTAAATATTTTAGCTTCAACGGTTTGTATTGCAAGTGCCCTTTCAACATTAAATATGTCCAATAACTCTGTAACTATTAATACATATCAAACAACACCATTTCCTGCTGGACCTGGAAGTGGAGGAGGAGGAGGTGGAGGTGGATATCCAGGTGATGGAGGTAGTGGATTTCAAGGTAAGTTTTTGGTGAATGTTGATTTGAAGGCTGATAAGATGACTATGGAAAGATTTTTACCAACTACAACAACTGTTCAAAATCCTATTGCAGGAGCTATAGGAACCTTTTCAGCAACACAGGTTGTCCTTTCGACAACACATGCTTTAACTCAGTTAGGAAATGCTATTGCTACACTTGGTTCTAATGTCTTACGCTTCTTTAGGAATAGACCAGATACAAATGGAACTGAAACATTAAATATTAATTCATCCTCGATTACAATAACTGATAATGATAATGATAATACAACAAATACTATCACAACTACTGAGCAATCATTAGTGAGAACCCATAGAGAAGTTCAGCCACAAGTCCTTACAGATGAAACAGATGAGATTCGAACAGATATTACTGTACCACAAACTACAATGACAAATACAGCTTCAACTACGATTGCACTTAGGAATCAAGTTCCTGTTATCAATATATCTGGAATCCAGTATACCTTAGAAGATATTGCAGATATGACAAGAGCAGAACGAAATGCATTAGTTGCTAGTCATCCTGATATATTACGTATCCAATATCATGGAAGAGAGTTTTTTAATGTGTATGATTTGTTTTATAATAACCAACTCATTATCCATAATAATGTGTTTCAACGAAGAACTCTAATAAGACCAGCTGATATTGAGATGACAGATAGAATACATAGAGCTACTGATAATAATTGGTCAATAGAATGGGATGGAACAACATACACAGCGAGAGATATTGAACAATTATCTATGCAAGATAGATTAAATTTACCATTTGTACAAAATGGAGATATTGGATTAGAACCTTACTTGAATGAGCAAACAATGGAAGCTTGGATAAATATTATTGATCATAGAGGAGAGATGATTGATCCAATTGTTGCTACTATTGATTATTCAGCTCCAACAACAGCAAATATTAGTGGAGGTCAAGTACGATTTGTTGGAATAAATTCACAAATTACTGTAAATGCAAATGGAGTTAGATATCAACATTATGACCTTGTTGCAACAACAGATACTTGGACTGTACCAGGAACAACACCATCAATAACAGCAAGAATGATAGAACAAATGAGTGATGAACAAAGAGGAGAACTAATGGATAATATTTATTCTCATGGTAATCTTTTAGCTTTTAATGACACATTAGATGAAACAACTGGTGAAGAAATAACACAAGTATTATATAATGGAAATGTAGTTGCTACAATAGATAGAAGAAGACTACATGTAATTAATATTGTGAATGGAGTGATAGAAATGTACCAACAAGATGGTGTTATAAGTGCAACTACCCAGGTTATTATGGGAGCAGTAGGTTATGTTGCTAGAAGGTTCTTACATGGTCAATGGCAATTTGTTAGACATCACCCTGGTGATGCAGCAGCTATAGCAGGAGTAGCAGCAGAAGCATATGTAGCAAATAGAATAGGATTATTTAATATTCCAAGTTGGTTCCGTCGTAATAATAACCCAGAAACTTTGGCTGTTGAAAATGAAAATGAAGATGAAGATGTATTAGAAAAGATTCTTGATTGGGCTTATCATGATGAAACTGATGATGAACCTGAACTTGAAATAACAATGGAGAATGCTGATAAGATGATGGTTTCATTTGATGTTTGTCTTAATATAGCTAAGACATATCGTGATTCATTAAAAGGTACAATTGCGTTTTTATGTGAAAAGATAAAAGAATTAGAAAGCAAGACATCATTAGAAAGTAGAATCGCAGCACTAGAAAAGAAATGTGCTAATATAGAGTAAATGATGTAGTTAATTTTTTTTGGATCAAAATGAATGATACTACGACTAGTTTCATAGGTGACATACAATTCAAAGTAGGAGATATAACTAGAAAAGCAAGTGAATTATTAACTCTGAGTGATTTGGATGGATATGTACAAACCGGACATTTATTTAATGAAGTAGAAGGTTATCCCAAATATTATGTAAAACATGGAGATATTAATGTATATGAACCAACTTCAACAGATTCTATCCTAGATCCAGTCATTATAATGAAGATAACTTTACCATCAACACTTAAGAGTAAATTACTGGAATCAACAACAAAAGTTAATGTATTCAAGATCCATATGCGAAATCTATTAATAATGGATTGGCTTGGTAATGTATTAAATGATTTTATAGTATCTGTTGAAAATGGAAAATTTGTTTGTCCTGAACTCACTCATAATAAGGCTCGTGATTGCTATACTTATTCTACTCGTAATCGTGATGATCCTGAAATAATGTTTGATAAAGATCTTAATATCGAACCATATACATGTTATTTAAACGGTGATATCACTATACATAATCTATTAAACGAAAACTCTTTAGTATCTCAAACTCCTGTTATCAAATGTAATGTAATAGATGCTGAAAACGCTTTATCATTACAGAAATCTGATGTCTATTACTTTTATCGTCCAACTGTTATTGATTATGATGCTCATGTAAAGTATATGGATAATGAATTAGAATATGAATGTGAATGTTATAGAATGGTGTATAAGATACCAGATACGTATGAAATCCCTAATAATCTTACATTTAAATTTACTGAATATTGTTTTGGAAATAAATGGGCTTTAACATGGAATGGTTCTAATTGGATTGGTGATAGTATGCAAGGTAGATTTCAGAGTAAAATCATAGCAAAATGTAAAACACGAGATCCAGAGAAAGATGGATACGGAGCTACTGGTTGTATGGTAGCTGTTAAACGTGATACATTAAATAGTAGAGCAATTCCTGAAGACAATAATGGTTTAGCATATTCGTTAATGAATCAATGTTCAAAAATTGGTAAATATGAGACAATGATCCAATTTCATGATGGTAGTATAGTTAAAGGGTCAGATTATGAGCTTGTCATTGGATTTAGTAGCGTACTTCATGGAGCTAAAATGGATGGTTATGACCTTGTTTCTATGGGATGTAATTATAAAAACTATTCAACATCTAAACTTAAAGTAGATGATATAGAATTATTATATCTGGATCTTACTCTTCCTGGTCAAGAACACGGTATGAGATTATCATTTACAGTTGGTGAAGTACATCGTAATGGAGATGTTTACAATAGAGGGTATGTAGACCTAAAAGGAGCATTAGATACTATAGAGAGAGTGAATTATGTATGGAGCATGACACCAAAATACAAACCAACTAATGCTAGTGGTGAAGCGTATAGTAATCGTGATATTGTACTCTATTTACGTCATGACTATACAGATCCGATAGATGAAGTTAATTGGGATTCATCAACAAATGCTTTTGCTTATATCATTAATCAACAATTTTATGAAGTATCGCCAAATCCTAATGCTGCTACTACATTATATACAGACTTCAATATCACTTCTTCTAAGATTATTACAGCAGATAACATTACTACTATGAGATCTGATCTTAATCTTGTAACTAATAATGTTGATGTAGTATCGTATGATGTTAAAGAAGTAAAGAGTAAGGTAGATGCTCTTGGTTCACAAATGACAGAACAACAAGCTAAGACCAAGTATTTAGAGAAAGAAGTGGATAAGATAGATATGAAAGCTAATGTTGGTATTGCTTTAGGTGCTGTTGGTTGTGTATTAGGTGCTACAGGAATAGGTGTTGCTGGAAAAGCATTATCATTTGCTCGTGCAGGTAGAGAGTTAATCAATACTGTAACTAAAGTGTCTGATGTAGGTGCTGATGTTGTAGAAGATATAGCTGGTAAACTAACTGGTGAATTGCCAGATATTGGCGCTGATCCTTTCTTTGGAGATATGATTTCTATTCCAATTCAGAGATCATTATTAAGATCAATAGCAACAACAACAGACAAAGATAAATTAAATGCAATAATAGAATGGTGTGATAAGGAGTATGTACCTGTTAATGAAATAAACTTTACTGATGAACTTGATGATCCGTCCAAAGTTGCTATGACATTAACATCAACAATAGATATGTGTAATCGATTCCGTCATACGATGAAACCAATGATAAAAACATTAGCAACTACTGTAGAGAAGAGTGTGTCATCAACAGATTTGGTTAGAGATGACATAATAGATGTTGTTGGTAAATATGTCAATGGCGAGGTTCATTTGGAAGCAGAAGATGTTATCACAGATGGAATAATCAAAGCACGATTTTTGGTGCAAAAAGTTAGTGAATACAATGATGTAGATTATGAAGAGAATATAGTTACTATTAATATTACTGGTGGAACAATTAATTACCAAGGAACAACAGATTTTCCTAGCTGCGTAATGAATGACAAAACATTTGTTATATCAAACCCAAATAAACATAGAGTTGGTGGAATACAGATTAAAGAAAATACGACAAAAAGAAGAATGGAATTTACTACAAATGATTTAGCATATACTTGTGATATAAATGCTTTACATAAGAAGATAGATACATTAAATGAGCAGATAGAAAAGAATGATACAGCTCTAGCTACGACTTTAAATGAATTCCCAACTGTTGATGAAGTAAATGAAGCATTAGATGAATTAAAAAATAATATGGTTAATATGGATAACCTGTATACAAAAGAGGAAGCGGATGCAAAATATCGAAGCAAAAATGATTTGATATACAAAGAATCTATTGAAGTGCCATTTGAAAATGTACAAGATAGTTCAGGAACGTGGGAAGTCAAAATAAAATTGAATAGTGGAACTCGTCTTGTTGGAACAATTTCAAATAACGATGGCTTTGTAAAAGAGTTTGATTATTTGTTTGATTATAATGGTGTTATCACTGAAGATGGAGATGTTAATATAGATTTTGATATTGATGGAACAACTTATTACTTAACTTATTATAAAAGTGATAGTAATGGTCTGTGCTTTTATATCGATAACGGGGCAGACTATTTTGATACCAAATTAATATTAGCGGAAAAAATATTGAAGCAAGATAAAATAGCATTGAAAAGTGAGATTCCTGAACCTGTTGATTTGACCAATTATGCATTGAAAAGTGAAAATGATGAACTGAAGACAAAATTAAATAATTATATTAAATCTCAACAAGATTTAGCCAAGTTAGTAGGTGATAATGTTACTAAAATCGTAACAATGAACAGTCAGATATCAAATCTACAACATGAGAATGAATCATTAAAAGCTAGGTTAGACGCGTTAGTGAATAAATTAACACTAATTAAGTATACATTTAGTGTACCAAATAGTACAAGTATTCGTTATCAATTCGAAAAACAACTTGATGCATATGATGGAACACTCTATTTGACTTATAATGAAACCAGAGATAATGTTACCAGTGTAAACGAAATCAAAATCAATATATCATTCAACGTTAATAATTCACCTAAGTTTGAATATCAATGTGAACCAACTAAGATCTGGTTAAATAATATTGAATTTCCATTAAGTAGTAGCAATCTCATGATCAATGCAACAGTTAATTACATATTGATTAATTCTTCATTCTTTACATCAAATGGTATCTTAGCTGCAGATAACACTAAGAATGAAATACATTCATTACTATAAAGTATCATTTTCATTTATTATTTTTCATTTATTATTTTTCATTTATTATTTTTCATTTATTATTTATTATTTTTGTATTGTCATTTTTTTATTTTACATTTACTTTTTACTTTTTTTTTTTTTTTATTTTTTATTTTCAATATGAAGTAAGTTAATTTTAAGATTAACTTTTAATTAACTTGTGATATTATTAACTTTTTGATATCATAAGTTTTTGAAATGATATTTGGTCATTTCAGTTAGCGCGAACTAGCAGCTGAAGGAAAGCTGGGGGAGCGAGTGGTTAGGCTGGGCGAAGGCACAGAGCACAGCCTAACGTATACTACTGAGCCAACTCCAGACCCTACACCTACACCTACGCCTACACCTACTCCAACTGAACCACCAAAAGAGTTAGTTAACAAAGAAGATATGGTTTATGTAATTCCTCCTATTGATGAATTAAAGAAACTCGAAGAATATACGATTCCAAAAATTTATTGAACCAGAAGTACTCAAATTAACAGTATCCAAGTTTTGGTTATATAGTAAAAAGACAATAGGATGGATAAAAGACTTATTGTATAATATCATTTCAACTACCCTATCTCTTGCTAAAGAGCCTATTAAATTAACTTATAAAACAATTGCTTTTGCGACAAAAGAATTTATGAAGATTATATATAACTTATTTTATTTTATTTGGTATGGTATTGATAGTATTGTGGATATTGCATATGAAGCTGTTAAAGATAATGAAAAAGTGGGGGTAATCTTTTATATTGGAGGAGAAGATGCAGATGCTGACTTTAAGGATGTAGATTTGCATCAGGTCATTGATGAGATAAAAGAATTGACACCAAGACTTAATAACAAAATTGATGAATTAAAGAATGAAGGAATTCGAATGATTAAAATAGCATATAGCTCATTTACATTATTTTGGAGCAACTTATGGCACTTCATAGTTGATTTTATCATGAACTACCCGAATTTAGTTAATAATATTATACAGATAGGCGGAAATTGGATAGATGCTCAATTTTGGCAATATATAGGAGGTTATTCTGATTTAATTCTGTATGTTTATGTAATACTTGTATATGCAATCGCTGGGGGTTTAGGCGTTTGGGCATTTTGTTTATGTGTAATTCTAATAGCTGCCCTTTTCGAACCAATAGGAAGAGGTGCCCAATGGATTTTAAATAAGATTACACGACATCCTCCTGCTCCTCATGCTCGTACACTTGAAGTTGATGATAATGACGTTGTTAATACTGATGATGAAAATAGCTTTGATATTGTTGACCCTGATGGAAATAAAATTGTAATTGAGATTGATGATGATATATTAGAAGTATTTCGAAATCAATATAACTCATTGGTCTC
Source organism: Tritrichomonas musculus (assembly GCA_039105265.1). Lineage (NCBI taxonomy): Eukaryota > Parabasalia > Tritrichomonadida > Tritrichomonadidae > Tritrichomonas > Tritrichomonas musculus. Next base: position 7,308 of record JAPFFF010000306.1, on the reverse strand, counting down.
CAAATATCAAGCAATCTATGATGTTGTTCCCTCTACTTCATCAACTGACTCCAAGTATTTTACCTTGAAGGAATCAGACCAGTTATATTTATATAGACCATCTCAGGTATATGAAGAATCCAATTATTATTGTATGAGATGGGATATAGATAAAGATTATGACATACCACAAAATTTAGTATTTAGATTCAAAGACTATCTATTTGGTCATAACTGGGAATTAACATGGGATGGTAAAAATTGGACAGGAAATAATTGTCAAAACATGTGTACAGAAAAGATATCATACATGAACACAAATAACGGTGCTCCTGCTTTAACAATCAAACATAACGAAAGAATTGGGAGATGGATAAAAGGAACAATAAAGGAAGATTTAACAGATGATGATAATTATGCTCATATCTTGAAAGATTATCTTACCAATTGGAGGGTTGTTAAGAAAGATGGAACCATATTAAGTGAAGGAATAACTGCAACTTTTGATTCAAGTGGTTCAGGTACTTTTACTCAAGATGGATATAAATATGAACAAGCTAGAATGTATGTTGATGCGCCAAGTGGATTAAATGCAGATGATGGATTATATGTTTATGCTGACCTAAATATAAATGGAAATATAACTGAATTGAAATGGGATTGTCATCCTACTCATTGTATTAATTCAGGTGTTATGCATACCTATGGGTCAAATCCTTGTCTCGAATCATTTAATTATCATCGAGAAAAAAGGCATTCCATTAAAATCATTGAAGGATTTAATCATAAGAACATTCGAATATATATAGAGAAAGAATTATTTGAATTTGATGTAAAAGTTAATCCGTTCGATATAATTATTCAACAACAATTTTATGAAGTAGAGCCAGACCCAAGAAAATGCACTACCATATCGACAGATTATAATATTTATTCATCAAAGATTATATGGGCTGATAATATCATGACTATGCGTCGAGACTTAAATGTTGTTGGTGGAATCACAGATATATTAGCCTATGATTATGCTATATTGAAACAGACAGTTGATAATCTAGTTGAACAAATGAGAATTCAAGCCATGTATAATGAATATACTGATAGTATTAAACAAGGTGTAGCAGTTGCGAATAGTATATTAAATATTTTAGCATCAACAGTTTGTATTGCAAGTGCCCTTTCAACATTAAATATGTCCAATAACTCTGTAACTATTAATACATGTCAAACAAGACCTTTCCCAGCAGGTCCAGGAGGAAATGATGGAGGTGGTGGTGGTGGTGGTGGTTATCCAGGTGATGGAGGTAGTGGCTTTCAAGGTAAGTTTTTGGTGAATGTTGATTTGAAGGCTGATAAGATGACTATGGAAAGATTTTTACCAATAACAACAACTGTTCAAAATCCTGTTGCTGGAGCTATTTCATCATTCTCAGCTACACAGGTTGTCCTTTCGACAACACATGCACTGACTCAGTTAGGAAATGCTATTGCTACACTTGGTTCGAATGTCTTACACTTCTTTAGGAATAGACCAGATACAAATGGAACTGAAACATTAAATATTAATTCATCCTCGATTACAATAACTGATAATGATACTGATAATGCAACAAATACTATCACAACCACTGAGCAATCATTAGAGAGAACTCATAGAGAAGTTCAGCCACAAGTTGTTACAGATGAAACAGATGAGATTCGAACAGATATAACTGTACCACAGACTACAATGACAAATACAGCTTCAACTACGATTGCACTTAGGAATCAAGTTCCTGTTATCAATATATCTGGAATCCAGTATACCTTAGAAGATATTGCAGATATGACAAGAGCAGAACGAAATGCATTAGTTGCTAGTCATCCTGATATTTTACGTATCCAATATCATGGAAGAGAGTGGTTTAATGTGTATGATTTGTTTTATAATGACCAACTCATTATCCATAATAATGTATTTCAACGAAGGACTCTAATAAGACCAGCTGATATTGAGATGACAGATAGAATACATAGAGCTACTGATAATAATTGGTCAATAGAATGGGAAGGAACAACATACACAGCGAGAGATATTGAACAATTATCTATGCAAGACAGATTAAATTTACCATTTGTACAAAATGGAGATATTGGATTAGAACCTTACTTGAATGACCAAACAATGGAAGCATGGATAAATATTATTGATCATAGAGGAGAGACTATTGACCCAATTGTTGCTACTATTGATTATTCAGCACCAACTACAGCAAATATTAGTGGAGGTCAAGTACGATTTGTTGGAATAAATTCACAGATAGAAGTCAATGCAAATGGAGTTAGATATCAGCATTATGACCTTGTTGCCACAACAGATACTTGGACAGTACCAGGAACAACACCAGCAATAACAGCAAGAATGATAGAACAAATGAGTGATGAACAAAGAGGAGAACTAATGGATAATATTTATTCTCATGGTAATCTTTTAGCTTTTAATGACACATTAGATGAAACAACTGGTGAAGAAATAACACAAGTACTATATAATGGAAATGTAGTTGCTACAATAGATAGAAGAAGACTACATGTAATTAATATTGTGAATGGAGTGATAGAAATGTACCAACAAGATGGTGTTATAAGTGCAACTACCCAGGTTATTATGGGAGCAGTAGGTTATGTTGCTAGAAGGTTCTTACATGGTCAATGGCAGTTTGTTAGACATCATCCTGGTGATGCAGCAGCTATAGCAGGAGTAGCAGCAGAAGCATATGTAGCAAATAGAATAGGATTATTTAATATTCCAAGTTGGTTCCGTCGTAATGATAACCCAGAGACATTAGCAGAGGAAGATGTATTAGAAAAGATTCTTGCATGGGCATATCATGAAGAAACAGATGATGAACCTGAACTTGAAATAACAATGAAGGATGCTGATAAGATGATGGTTTCATTTGATACATGTATTAATATTGCAAAGACATATCGCGATACTTTAAAGGGTACAATAGCATTCATGTGCGAGAAAATCAAAGAGCTTGAAAATAAGTCAAGTACAAAACATCCATTAGAAGATATAGATATGACTGCTTATATTACTAAAGTAGAAGTGAAGGAAATGATAGACCAGAAGGATGCATATATTGATACTCTTGAGGCAAGACTTGCAGCACTTGAAGCTAAATGTGCTAACATCGAATGAGAAGTTTTATTTAACTAAAATGAGTGATACTACTACAAGATTTAAAGGAGATATACAGTTTAAGATAGGGGATGCTACTCGAAAAGGTAGCCAGTTATTAACATTGGGTGACTTAGATAACTATATACAGACAGGTCATTTATTTAATGAGGTCGAAGGTATACCAGAAGTTGATATTAAAAATAAAAATATACAGTATGTATCATTTGAGTCTTCAACAACAACTTACAATATCCTTAAGTTTGTTAATTTGCCTGAAGACTTCATTAATAAGCTCAATGATATAAAAACCCAGACTAATATATTTAAGATAGTATTGAGGAAGAATATAGTATATGATACAAGTGGTAATTTAGTCAAGGAGTTCTACATATATGTTAAGGATGGTCAAGTATATTCTCCTTTGATAACTAAAAGTAGTAATGGATGTAGTATAAATAATAGTACCATTATGGGATATATGAATATAGCTTTTGATAGTAAACTAGACTTCAACCCATATACCTTGTGGCTGAATGGGGAGTTGAGCATAATGAATGAATATATAACTGATTCTTTACAAACAGAGAAGGCAATAAAGTGTTCTATAATAAAAGCTGATAATGCATTAAGTTTACGTAAAAGCGATGTACTATACTTATATAAGCCTACATCAACTAGTCAGGTTGTGATCGATAACAAGAAGTATTGGTTACTTCAATGGAACATAGATACTGGATATACTATACCTAATGACTTAGAGTTTACGTTTAATGAGTATTGTTTTGGTAATAAGTGGTTTTTATCATGGGATGGCACAAAATGGGTAGGTGATAACATACAAGGTCATATCAATGGTAGATTAGTTAATGGATTAAATAAGGAGAATGAGTATGGTGAAGATGGTACCTACATACAAGTCAAGAGGAGTGAGAGGAACATGAAACTGATTAATAAGCCTAATGACTACTCTCCTGATAACCTACTACATTACATGATTCATGGAGGTAAGTGCAAAATAGACTGTTTTGTAAAATTAAAGACAGGGGAGATAGAACCTTTTTCGAAATATGGTCTAGGCTATCAAACAAGTCAAGGAGGAACAAAAGATGGATATGATATTGAAGCAATAAGGTGCTATAAGATGAATAATGCGACTAAAAAATTAGAAACTAGTGCTATTGATGAACTCTACCTTGATATTACCCTTGAAGGTTCTAAAAATGCAAATAGGTTCTCAGTTCGACCTACTGGAAAAGAAGGCAATGGAGGAGACAAGGTATGGTTGTTCTTACATGGTGTACTTGATTCATGTGAACAGCTTGAATATACATATGCAGCTTCGACTACTAATGACTCAAGGGATATTAAGATATATTTAGCTGATGAATATGTTGACCCAATAGATGAGGTTCATTGGGATTCAACTACTAACCCATTCGAGTATATCATTAAGCAGCAATTTTATGAAGTATCCCCAAATCCTAATGGGGCAACAACCTTATATACTGATTATAATATTACCTCCTCTAAGATAATTACAGCTGATAATATTACTACTATGAGGAGTGATTTAAATTTAGTTACCAACAATGTAGATGTTATTAGCTATGATGTTAACGAAATGAACACTGTTATGGAAAGTCTAAAAGGTAGAGTATCAAGGACTGAACAAGTTACTCAACATCTGGAGGATGATGTAGATAATTTACGTATAGTCTCATGGACTGCATTAGCTTTTGGAGTTGCAGGTACTGCTGGGTCAATAGGTTCTATTGGTATGCAGCTATTTCCAGATGGTATAAGCTTTCCTACCATAAAAGGTGGAGGATTCCTTAAAAGGTTATTCTCGCATAAGTCAACCAAAGGTATGAGTGATTTGGTTAGAAATAGCATTAACTTCATGTCAGGTACTACAGCAAGAAGCATAACCAAAGATATGACACCTATAATTACCTGGTGTGAGGAAGAGTATAAGCAACTTGATGAACTACCTTTTACAGTAGTATATACGAGTCGGTTTCCGTTGGGGCCACGCTACGCTTAAGCCCACACGTCAACACGAACTCGTGATAAAAATAAAAAATAAAAAATAAAAATGATAAAAATAAAAAATAAAAATGATAAAAATAAAAATAAAAAAATAAAAAAAAATAAAAAAATTTTTCTTCAACTTGTTTTTTCTTGAAGTACTACTAGGGACCTAAACAACTACCTCGGGTCCCCACTACTACTAGGGACCTAAACAACTACCTCGGGTCCCCACTACTTGTTTTTTTCTTGAAGTACTACTAGGGACCTAAACAACTACCTCGGGTCCCCACTACTACTAGGGACCTAAACAACTACCTCGGGTCCCCACTACTACTAGGGACCTAAACAACTACCTCGGGTCCCCACTACTTGTTTTTTCTTGAAGTACTACTAGGGACCTAAACAACTACCTCGGGTCCCCACTACTTGTTTTTTCTTGAAGTACTACTAGGGACCTAAACAACTACCTCGGGTCCCCACTACTACTAGGGACCTAAACAACTACCTCGGGTCCCTCATAGTCTATTTTGATGTTCAGCTATAGAGATACGTGCACCAATTGACTTCAATAATAACTTAGCTTTTTCAATGTCTTCAAAGAGTTCTTTGTATGACTTGATTATATTTATCATTATATCGAATTGACTAGCTATTTTATCATCATCTTCATTCATACATTTTCCAAATATCTTGTCTTTAATAACTTTAAATCTTGCATATAGAGCTTCTGCGTCATTATTCAGTCCGTTAAGAGCGCTATTCATTTAAGACAAAAATAAAAAAATAACAATAAAATAAAAGAAGTTAAATTTTACTAAGTAGTTCGTCTATATGAGGTAGTTCAGTTTTTTCAGTTTGAACACCTACATCTAGAAGTTCTTCTTTCTCTTCTTCTTTCTCTTCTTCTTCTTTCTCTTGATGTTCATAATAGTTTTTATACAAGTTTACTCGCTTTTTTTTCTTTGGAAACTTGATAACGTTTTTTTCTTTGTCATCGAGAGGATAATAAAGAGGTCCTTTATCATCAATTCCTTCAACAATGATTGTCCCCCACTTGCTCATACAAAAATAAAAATGAAATGAAAATATTTAAATCATTCAAAAAGTGAGAAAATGTCATTTGTACCGCTCAAAGGCTTTACTAACGACTATGAGATATTGAATAGGTACCCCTTTACTATAAGACGTAAGAGTAATCATTTTATATGCAAAGATGCAAAACATATTAAGGGGTATATACGTGTATGTCTAAATGGCGACTACTACTTGAAACATGTACTTATAGCAAGACAGTTCATACCTAATGATGACCCACAACATAAAATAGAGGTAGACCATATCAATAGGAATAGGGCTGATTACCATCTAAGCAACTTAAGATGGATAACCCCAACTGATAGTAACTATAACAGGGATATGCCCAAAATTATAAATGCGAGGGCAGATTAACTATATATAGTTCTAAGAACTCCAAAGCAAAGTGTTCAATTCGACCTAAAAAATCAACATCATTATCTATCCTCATTATTTGAAGATGTTCAGGTTTGAAATACTGAGCTGATAATTCTTTTATAGTCTTCATCAATTTTTTTCTTCTAGTTTCATCACTCTCTACCATATATTCATGGATGTTCGATAGAATTCTAACGAGGATATACATACGGTCTGATTGAGACATTTTATAATGATAAAAATGACAAGTGATAAAGGCACACAAACTAAACCTAACAATAAAATACAACTATTACAAGGTACTATTAAATTTCGACCTAAACTAGTTGATAGAGATGTTGCAAGATTAACAAGAGGTTTGGGTCAAACTATATGGAAGTTCTCTAATAATCAAATAAATCTACAAAAATTATATGAGACATATTTAAATACTAGTATAGCTTTTAAAGACGTACTTGAATTTGCTAATAGACTCAAGAGAGAGAAACCAAGAGCAAAATTTACTGGTTGTGTGTTTGCTATTAAGAAAAATCAAGATGATAAAGATGAACATGGGCATTACATAACAGTATTAAAGCCATATCAATATACTCTCCAGGAATCAACAACAGGTATATTAACAGAGATAAAATTACATTATGATATTATCAACATAAGGATATCTCGAATGAAGACTG
>JAPFFF010000305.1:0-27160 GCA_039105265.1 Tritrichomonas musculus | reverse complement strand
AAGACATCAAAGCAAAGATCCATGACAAAGAAGGAATTCCAACACACGAACAAAGATTAATTTTTGCTGGAAAACAATTAGAAGATGGAAACACCCTTGACGACTACTCCATCCAAAAAGACTCCACATTGAACTTGATTCTCAGATTGAGAGGTGGTATGCAAATCTTCGTCAAAACAATAAGCGGAAAACACATGACAGTTGACGTTGAAAAAACAGACAAGATCGAAGATGTCAAAGCAAAAATCTACGACAAAGAAGGAATTCCAGCTGATCAACAAAGATTGATCTTTGCAGGCAAGCAATTAGAAGATGGAAACACACTTGATGACTATTCCATCCAAAAAGACTCCACGATACACTTAGTCCTCAGATTGAAAGGTGGAGTTTGAAAGACACCAAGGACATAAATAAACCATGTATGTAATTTAAAATTCTAACTAATTTATTTATTTATTTGTAAATTTATTATTATTATTATTATTATTATTATTAAAGAAAAAAAAATTTAATTGTTATCATGAAAAAAAAAAAAAAAAAAAAGCATAAGGAAAAATTTATTATTATATAAAGTAATATTTGTGATAAGTAAGAATTGAAATAAATCGTAAAAAAAAAAAAAAAAACAAAGTGTACGATCATGCACTTTTGAAATCATTATGACACCTCAAAATAAAAAAAATCACTGAAAAACTTTTTGAAATAAATTGAGAGCATATTTTTTAAAACAAAATAATATATCAAAAAGCAAAGAACACTTTACTAGTTATTTGCTATTAGCATCAGATATGGATAGTTATTAGCTTAAAATTTTAGCTTATAAGTAAGTCGAGTAAAATTTTAATTTTCAGAGTTTATATAATTGAGTATAAAAAATTTTTTTAAGAACAACAAACAGAAAAATTATATTGAAAAAGTTTTAAAAAATTTTTTTTATTTTATATGTATTGAAAATTTTTCAGAGCAATACAAAATTAAATGCCACCATTGAAAATTAAACAAACAAGAATTACAGGAGAGAAACATCATATCATTTTTTAATAATGCAAATATTTGTTAAAACTTATCTGGCAGAACAGTTGCCATTGAATGCGAAAAAACAGACAGAATCGAAGACATCAAAGCAAAGATCCATGACAAAGAAGGAATTCCAACACACGAACAAAGATTAATTTTTGCTGGAAAACAATTAGAAGATGGAAACACCCTTGACGACTACTCCATCCAAAAAGACTCCACATTGAACTTGATTCTCAGATTGAGAGGTGGTATGCAAATCTTCGTCAAAACAATAAGCGGAAAACACATGACAGTTGACGTTGAAAAAACAGACAAGATCGAAGATGTCAAAGCAAAAATCTACGACAAAGAAGGAATTCCAGCTGATCAACAAAGATTGATCTTTGCAGGCAAGCAATTAGAAGATGGAAACACACTTGATGACTATTCCATCCAAAAAGACTCCACGAATACACTTAGTCCTCAGATTGAAGGTGGAGTTTGAAAGACACCAAGGACATAAATAAACCATGTATGTAATTTAAAATTCTAACTAATTTATTTATTTATTTGTAAATTTATTATTATTATTATTATTATTATTATTATTAAAGAAAAAAAAAATTTAATTGTTATCATGAAAAAAAAAAAAAAAAAAAGCATAAGGAAAAATTTATTATTATATAAAGTAATATTTGTGATAAGTAAGAATTGAAATAAATCGTAAAAAAAAAAAAAAAAAAACAAAGTGTACGATCATGCACTTTTGAAATCATTATGACACCTCAAATAAAAAAAATCACTGAAAAAACTTTTTGAAATAAATTGAGAGCATATTTTTTAAAACAAAATAATATATCAAAAAGCAAAGAACACTTTACTAGTTATTTGCTATTAGCATCAGATATGGATAGTTATTAGCTTAAAATTTTAGCTTATAAGTAAGTCGAGTAAAATTTTAATTTTCAGAGTTTATATAATTGAGTATAAAAAAATTTTTTAAGAACAACAAACAGAAAAATTATATTGAAAAAGTTTTAAAAAATTTTTTTTATTTTATATGTATTGAAAATTTTTCAGAGCAATACAAAATTAAATGCCACCATTGAAAATTAAACAAACAAGAATTACAGGAGAGAAACATCATATCATTTTTTAATAATGCAAATATTTGTTAAAAACTTATCTGCAGAACAGTTGCCATTGAATGCGAAAAAACAGACAGAATCGAAGACATCAAAGCAAAGATCCATGACAAAGAAGGAATTCCAACACACGAACAAAGATTAATTTTTGCTGGAAAACAATTAGAAGATGGAAACACCTTGACGACTACTCATCCAAAAAGACTCCACATTGAACTTGATTCTCAGATTGAGAGGTGGTATGCAAATCTTCGTCAAAACAATAAGCGGAAAACACATGACAGTTGACGTTGAAAAAACAGACAAGATCGAAGATGTCAAAGCAAAAATCTACGACAAAGAAGGAATTCCAGCTGATCAACAAAGATTGATCTTTGCAGGCAAGCAATTAGAAGATGAAACACACTTGATGACTATTCCATCCAAAAAGACTCCACGATACACTTAGTCCTCAGATTGAAAGGTGGAGTTTGAAAGACACCAAGGACATAAATAAAAAAAAAATCACTGAAAAACTTTTTGAAATAAATTGAGAGCATATTTTTAAAACAAAATAATATATCAAAAAGCAAAGAACACTTTACTAGTTATTTGCTATTAGCATCAGATATGGATAGTTATTAGCTTAAAATTTTAGCTTATAAGTAAGTCGAGTAAAATTTTAATTTTCAGAGTTTATATAATTGAGTATAAAAAATTTTTTTAAGAACAACAAACAGAAAAATTATATTGAAAAAGTTTTAAAAAATTTTTTTTATTTTATATGTATTGAAAATTTTTCAGAGCAATACAAAATTAAATGCCACCATTGAAAATTAAACAAACAAGAATTACAGGAGAGAAACATCATATCATTTTTTAATAATGCAAATATTTGTTAAAAACTTATCTGGCAGAACAGTTGCCATTGAATGCGAAAAAAACAGACAGAATCGAAGACATCAAAGCAAAGATCCATGACAAAGAAGGAATTCCAACACACGAACAAAGATTAATTTTTGCTGGAAAACAATTAGAAGATGGAAACACCCTTGACGACTACTCCATCCAAAAAGACTCCACATTGAACTTGATTCTCAGATTGAGAGGTGGTATGCAAATCTTCGTCAAAACAATAAGCGGAAAACACATGACAGTTGACGTTGAAAAAACAGACAAGATCGAAGATGTCAAAGCAAAAATCTACGACAAAGAAGGAATTCCAGCTGATCAACAAAGATTGATCTTTGCAGGCAAGCAATTAGAAGATGGAAACACACTTGATGACTATTCCATCCAAAAAGACTCCACGATACACTTAGTCCTCAGATTGAAAGGTGGAGTTTGAAAGACACCAAGGACATAAATAAACCATGTATGTAATTTAAAATTCTAACTAATTTATTTATTTATTTGTAAATTTATTATTATTATTATTATTATTATTATTATTAAAGAAAAAAAAAATTTAATTGTTATCATGAAAAAAAAAAAAAAAAAAAGCATAAGGAAAAATTTATTATTATATAAAGTAATATTTGTGATAAGTAAGAATTGAAATAAATCGTAAAAAAAAAAAAAAAAAAAACAAAGTGTACGATCATGCACTTTTGAAATCATTATGACACCTCAAAATAAAAAAAATCACTGAAAAACTTTTTGAAATAAATTGAGAGCATATTTTTTAAAACAAAATAATATATCAAAAAGCAAAGAACACTTTACTAGTTATTTGCTATTAGCATCAGATATGGATAGTTATTAGCTTAAAATTTTAGCTTATAAGTAAGTCGAGTAAAATTTTAATTTTCAGAGTTTATATAATTGAGTATAAAAAATTTTTTTAAGAACAACAAACAGAAAAATTATATTGAAAAAGTTTTAAAAAATTTTTTTTATTTTATATGTATTGAAAATTTTTCAGAGCAATACAAAATTAAATGCCACCATTGAAAATTAAACAAACAAGAATTACAGGAGAGAAACATCATATCATTTTTTAATAATGCAAATATTTGTTAAAAACTTATCTGGCAGAACAGTTGCCATTGAATGCGAAAAAACAGACAGAATCGAAGACATCAAAGCAAAGATCCATGACAAAGAAGGAATTCCAACACACGAACAAAGATTAATTTTTGCTGGAAAACAATTAGAAGATGGAAACACCCTTGACGACTACTCCATCCAAAAAGACTCCACATTGAACTTGATTCTCAGATTGAGAGGTGGTATGCAAATCTTCGTCAAAACAATAAGCGGAAAACACATGACAGTTGACGTTGAAAAAACAGACAAGATCGAAGATGTCAAAGCAAAAATCTACGACAAAGAAGGAATTCCAGCTGATCAACAAAGATTGATCTTTGCAGGCAAGCAATTAGAAGATGGAAACACACTTGATGACTATTCCATCCAAAAAGACTCCACGATACACTTAGTCCTCAGATTGAAAGGTGGAGTTTGAAAGACACCAAGGACATAAATAAACCATGTATGTAATTTAAAATTCTAACTAATTTATTTATTTATTTGTAAATTTATTATTATTATTATTATTATTATTATTAAAGAAAAAAAAAATTTAATTGTTATCATGAAAAAAAAAAAAAAAAAAAAGCATAAGGAAAAATTTATTATTATATAAAGTAATATTTGTGATAAGTAAGAATTGAAATAAATCGTAAAAAAAAAAAAAAAAAAACAAAGTGTACGATCATGCACTTTTGAAATCATTATGACACCTCAAAATAAAAAAAATCACTGAAAAACTTTTTGAAATAAATTGAGAGCATATTTTTTAAAACAAAATAATATATCAAAAAGCAAAGAACACTTTACTAGTTATTTGCTATTAGCATCAGATATGGATAGTTATTAGCTTAAAATTTTAGCTTATAAGTAAGTCGAGTAAAATTTTAATTTTCAGAGTTTATATAATTGAGTATAAAAAATTTTTTTAAGAACAACAAACAGAAAAATTATATTGAAAAAGTTTTAAAAAATTTTTTTTATTTTATATGTATTGAAAATTTTTCAGAGCAATACAAAATTAAATGCCACCATTGAAAATTAAACAAACAAGAATTACAGGAGAGAAACATCATATCATTTTTTAATAATGCAAATATTTGTTAAAAACTTATCTGGCAGAACAGTTGCCATTGAATGCGAAAAAACAGACAGAATCGAAGACATCAAAGCAAAGATCCATGACAAAGAAGGAATTCCAACACACGAACAAAGATTAATTTTTGCTGGAAAACAATTAGAAGATGGAAACACCCTTGACGACTACTCCATCCAAAAAGACTCCACATTGAACTTGATTCTCAGATTGAGAGGTGGTATGCAAATCTTCGTCAAAACAATAAGCGGAAAACACATGACAGTTGACGTTGAAAAAACAGACAAGATCGAAGATGTCAAAGCAAAAATCTACGACAAAGAAGGAATTCCAGCTGATCAACAAAGATTGATCTTTGCAGGCAAGCAATTAGAAGATGGAAACACACTTGATGACTATTCCATCCAAAAAGACTCCACGATACACTTAGTCCTCAGATTGAAAGGTGGAGTTTGAAAGACACCAAGGACATAAATAAACCATGTATGTAATTTAAAATTCTAACTAATTTATTTATTTATTTGTAAATTTATTATTATTATTATTATTATTATTATTATTAAAGAAAAAAAAAATTTAATTGTTATCATGAAAAAAAAAAAAAAAAAAAGCATAAGGAAAAATTTATTATTATATAAAGTAATATTTGTGATAAGTAAGAATTGAAATAAATCGTAAAAAAAAAAAAAAAAAAAACAAAGTGTACGATCATGCACTTTTGAAATCATTATGACACCTCAAAATAAAAAAAATCACTGAAAAACTTTTTGAAATAAATTGAGAGCATATTTTTTAAAACAAAATAATATATCAAAAAGCAAAGAACACTTTACTAGTTATTTGCTATTAGCATCAGATATGGATAGTTATTAGCTTAAAATTTTAGCTTATAAGTAAGTCGAGTAAAATTTTAATTTTCAGAGTTTATATAATTGAGTATAAAAAATTTTTTTAAGAACAACAAACAGAAAAATTATATTGAAAAAGTTTTAAAAAATTTTTTTTATTTTATATGTATTGAAAATTTTTCAGAGCAATACAAAATTAAATGCCACCATTGAAAATTAAACAAACAAGAATTACAGGAGAGAAACATCATATCATTTTTTAATAATGCAAATATTTGTTAAAAACTTATCTGGCAGAACAGTTGCCATTGAATGCGAAAAAACAGACAGAATCGAAGACATCAAAGCAAAGATCCATGACAAAGAAGGAATTCCAACACACGAACAAAGATTAATTTTTGCTGGAAAACAATTAGAAGATGGAAACACCCTTGACGACTACTCCATCCAAAAAGACTCCACATTGAACTTGATTCTCAGATTGAGAGGTGGTATGCAAATCTTCGTCAAAACAATAAGCGGAAAACACATGACAGTTGACGTTGAAAAAACAGACAAGATCGAAGATGTCAAAGCAAAAATCTACGACAAAGAAGGAATTCCAGCTGATCAACAAAGATTGATCTTTGCAGGCAAGCAATTAGAAGATGGAAACACACTTGATGACTATTCCATCCAAAAAGACTCCACGATACACTTAGTCCTCAGATTGAAAGGTGGAGTTTGAAAGACACCAAGGACATAAATAAACCATGTATGTAATTTAAAATTCTAACTAATTTATTTATTTATTTGTAAATTTATTATTATTATTATTATTATTATTATTAAAGAAAAAAAAAATTTAATTGTTATCATGAAAAAAAAAAAAAAAAAAAAGCATAAGGAAAAATTTATTATTATATAAAGTAATATTTGTGATAAGTAAGAATTGAAATAAATCGTAAAAAAAAAAAAAAAAAAAACAAAGTGTACGATCATGCACTTTTGAAATCATTATGACACCTCAAAATAAAAAAAATCACTGAAAAACTTTTTGAAATAAATTGAGAGCATATTTTTTAAAACAAAATAATATATCAAAAAGCAAAGAACACTTTACTAGTTATTTGCTATTAGCATCAGATATGGATAGTTATTAGCTTAAAATTTTAGCTTATAAGTAAGTCGAGTAAAATTTTAATTTTCAGAGTTTATATAATTGAGTATAAAAAATTTTTTTAAGAACAACAAACAGAAAAATTATATTGAAAAAGTTTTAAAAAATTTTTTTTATTTTATATGTATTGAAAATTTTTCAGAGCAATACAAAATTAAATGCCACCATTGAAAATTAAACAAACAAGAATTACAGGAGAGAAACATCATATCATTTTTTAATAATGCAAATATTTGTTAAAAACTTATCTGGCAGAACAGTTGCCATTGAATGCGAAAAAACAGACAGAATCGAAGACATCAAAGCAAAGATCCATGACAAAGAAGGAATTCCAACACACGAACAAAGATTAATTTTTGCTGGAAAACAATTAGAAGATGGAAACACCCTTGACGACTACTCCATCCAAAAAGACTCCACATTGAACTTGATTCTCAGATTGAGAGGTGGTATGCAAATCTTCGTCAAAACAATAAGCGGAAAACACATGACAGTTGACGTTGAAAAAACAGACAAGATCGAAGATGTCAAAGCAAAAATCTACGACAAAGAAGGAATTCCAGCTGATCAACAAAGATTGATCTTTGCAGGCAAGCAATTAGAAGATGGAAACACACTTGATGACTATTCCATCCAAAAAGACTCCACGATACACTTAGTCCTCAGATTGAAAGGTGGAGTTTGAAAGACACCAAGGACATAAATAAACCATGTATGTAATTTAAAATTCTAACTAATTTATTTATTTATTTGTAAATTTATTATTATTATTATTATTATTATTATTAAAGAAAAAAAAAATTTAATTGTTATCATGAAAAAAAAAAAAAAAAAAAAGCATAAGGAAAAATTTATTATTATATAAAGTAATATTTGTGATAAGTAAGAATTGAAATAAATCGTAAAAAAAAAAAAAAAAAAACAAAGTGTACGATCATGCACTTTTGAAATCATTATGACACCTCAAAATAAAAAAAATCACTGAAAAACTTTTTGAAATAAATTGAGAGCATATTTTTTAAAACAAAATAATATATCAAAAAGCAAAGAACACTTTACTAGTTATTTGCTATTAGCATCAGATATGGATAGTTATTAGCTTAAAATTTTAGCTTATAAGTAAGTCGAGTAAAATTTTAATTTTCAGAGTTTATATAATTGAGTATAAAAAATTTTTTTAAGAACAACAAACAGAAAAATTATATTGAAAAAGTTTTAAAAAATTTTTTTTATTTTATATGTATTGAAAATTTTTCAGAGCAATACAAAATTAAATGCCACCATTGAAAATTAAACAAACAAGAATTACAGGAGAGAAACATCATATCATTTTTTAATAATGCAAATATTTGTTAAAAACTTATCTGGCAGAACAGTTGCCATTGAATGCGAAAAAACAGACAGAATCGAAGACATCAAAGCAAAGATCCATGACAAAGAAGGAATTCCAACACACGAACAAAGATTAATTTTTGCTGGAAAACAATTAGAAGATGGAAACACCCTTGACGACTACTCCATCCAAAAAGACTCCACATTGAACTTGATTCTCAGATTGAGAGGTGGTATGCAAATCTTCGTCAAAACAATAAGCGGAAAACACATGACAGTTGACGTTGAAAAAACAGACAAGATCGAAGATGTCAAAGCAAAAATCTACGACAAAGAAGGAATTCCAGCTGATCAACAAAGATTGATCTTTGCAGGCAAGCAATTAGAAGATGGAAACACACTTGATGACTATTCCATCCAAAAAGACTCCACGATACACTTAGTCCTCAGATTGAAAGGTGGAGTTTGAAAGACACCAAGGACATAAATAAACCATGTATGTAATTTAAAATTCTAACTAATTTATTTATTTATTTGTAAATTTATTATTATTATTATTATTATTATTATTAAAGAAAAAAAAAATTTAATTGTTATCATGAAAAAAAAAAAAAAAAAAAAGCATAAGGAAAAATTTATTATTATATAAAGTAATATTTGTGATAAGTAAGAATTGAAATAAATCGTAAAAAAAAAAAAAAAAAAACAAAGTGTACGATCATGCACTTTTGAAATCATTATGACACCTCAAAATAAAAAAAATCACTGAAAAACTTTTTGAAATAAATTGAGAGCATATTTTTTAAAACAAAATAATATATCAAAAAGCAAAGAACACTTTACTAGTTATTTGCTATTAGCATCAGATATGGATAGTTATTAGCTTAAAATTTTAGCTTATAAGTAAGTCGAGTAAAATTTTAATTTTCAGAGTTTATATAATTGAGTATAAAAAATTTTTTTAAGAACAACAAACAGAAAAATTATATTGAAAAAGTTTTAAAAAATTTTTTTTATTTTATATGTATTGAAAATTTTTCAGAGCAATACAAAATTAAATGCCACCATTGAAAATTAAACAAACAAGAATTACAGGAGAGAAACATCATATCATTTTTTAATAATGCAAATATTTGTTAAAAACTTATCTGGCAGAACAGTTGCCATTGAATGCGAAAAAACAGACAGAATCGAAGACATCAAAGCAAAGATCCATGACAAAGAAGGAATTCCAACACACGAACAAAGATTAATTTTTGCTGGAAAACAATTAGAAGATGGAAACACCCTTGACGACTACTCCATCCAAAAAGACTCCACATTGAACTTGATTCTCAGATTGAGAGGTGGTATGCAAATCTTCGTCAAAACAATAAGCGGAAAACACATGACAGTTGACGTTGAAAAAACAGACAAGATCGAAGATGTCAAAGCAAAAATCTACGACAAAGAAGGAATTCCAGCTGATCAACAAAGATTGATCTTTGCAGGCAAGCAATTAGAAGATGGAAACACACTTGATGACTATTCCATCCAAAAAGACTCCACGATACACTTAGTCCTCAGATTGAAAGGTGGAGTTTGAAAGACACCAAGGACATAAATAAACCATGTATGTAATTTAAAATTCTAACTAATTTATTTATTTATTTGTAAATTTATTATTATTATTATTATTATTATTATTAAAGAAAAAAAAAATTTAATTGTTATCATGAAAAAAAAAAAAAAAAAAAAGCATAAGGAAAAATTTATTATTATATAAAGTAATATTTGTGATAAGTAAGAATTGAAATAAATCGTAAAAAAAAAAAAAAAAAACAAAGTGTACGATCATGCACTTTTGAAATCATTATGACACCTCAAAATAAAAAAAATCACTGAAAAACTTTTTGAAATAAATTGAGAGCATATTTTTTAAAACAAAATAATATATCAAAAAGCAAAGAACACTTTACTAGTTATTTGCTATTAGCATCAGATATGGATAGTTATTAGCTTAAAATTTTAGCTTATAAGTAAGTCGAGTAAAATTTTAATTTTCAGAGTTTATATAATTGAGTATAAAAAATTTTTTTAAGAACAACAAACAGAAAAATTATATTGAAAAAGTTTTAAAAAATTTTTTTTATTTTATATGTATTGAAAATTTTTCAGAGCAATACAAAATTAAATGCCACCATTGAAAATTAAACAAACAAGAATTACAGGAGAGAAACATCATATCATTTTTTAATAATGCAAATATTTGTTAAAAACTTATCTGGCAGAACAGTTGCCATTGAATGCGAAAAAACAGACAGAATCGAAGACATCAAAGCAAAGATCCATGACAAAGAAGGAATTCCAACACACGAACAAAGATTAATTTTTGCTGGAAAACAATTAGAAGATGGAAACACCCTTGACGACTACTCCATCCAAAAAGACTCCACATTGAACTTGATTCTCAGATTGAGAGGTGGTATGCAAATCTTCGTCAAAACAATAAGCGGAAAACACATGACAGTTGACGTTGAAAAAACAGACAAGATCGAAGATGTCAAAGCAAAAATCTACGACAAAGAAGGAATTCCAGCTGATCAACAAAGATTGATCTTTGCAGGCAAGCAATTAGAAGATGGAAACACACTTGATGACTATTCCATCCAAAAAGACTCCACGATACACTTAGTCCTCAGATTGAAAGGTGGAGTTTGAAAGACACCAAGGACATAAATAAACCATGTATGTAATTTAAAATTCTAACTAATTTATTTATTTATTTGTAAATTTATTATTATTATTATTATTATTATTATTAAAGAAAAAAAAAATTTAATTGTTATCATGAAAAAAAAAAAAAAAAAAAAGCATAAGGAAAAATTTATTATTATATAAAGTAATATTTGTGATAAGTAAGAATTGAAATAAATCGTAAAAAAAAAAAAAAAAAACAAAGTGTACGATCATGCACTTTTGAAATCATTATGACACCTCAAAATAAAAAAAATCACTGAAAAACTTTTTGAAATAAATTGAGAGCATATTTTTTAAAACAAAATAATATATCAAAAAGCAAAGAACACTTTACTAGTTATTTGCTATTAGCATCAGATATGGATAGTTATTAGCTTAAAATTTTAGCTTATAAGTAAGTCGAGTAAAATTTTAATTTTCAGAGTTTATATAATTGAGTATAAAAAATTTTTTTAAGAACAACAAACAGAAAAATTATATTGAAAAAGTTTTAAAAAATTTTTTTTATTTTATATGTATTGAAAATTTTTCAGAGCAATACAAAATTAAATGCCACCATTGAAAATTAAACAAACAAGAATTACAGGAGAGAAACATCATATCATTTTTTAATAATGCAAATATTTGTTAAAAACTTATCTGGCAGAACAGTTGCCATTGAATGCGAAAAAACAGACAGAATCGAAGACATCAAAGCAAAGATCCATGACAAAGAAGGAATTCCAACACACGAACAAAGATTAATTTTTGCTGGAAAACAATTAGAAGATGGAAACACCCTTGACGACTACTCCATCCAAAAAGACTCCACATTGAACTTGATTCTCAGATTGAGAGGTGGTATGCAAATCTTCGTCAAAACAATAAGCGGAAAACACATGACAGTTGACGTTGAAAAAACAGACAAGATCGAAGATGTCAAAGCAAAAATCTACGACAAAGAAGGAATTCCAGCTGATCAACAAAGATTGATCTTTGCAGGCAAGCAATTAGAAGATGGAAACACACTTGATGACTATTCCATCCAAAAAGACTCCACGATACACTTAGTCCTCAGATTGAAAGGTGGAGTTTGAAAGACACCAAGGACATAAATAAACCATGTATGTAATTTAAAATTCTAACTAATTTATTTATTTATTTGTAAATTTATTATTATTATTATTATTATTATTATTAAAGAAAAAAAAAATTTAATTGTTATCATGAAAAAAAAAAAAAAAAAAAAGCATAAGGAAAAATTTATTATTATATAAAGTAATATTTGTGATAAGTAAGAATTGAAATAAATCGTAAAAAAAAAAAAAAAAAACAAAGTGTACGATCATGCACTTTTGAAATCATTATGACACCTCAAAATAAAAAAAATCACTGAAAAACTTTTTGAAATAAATTGAGAGCATATTTTTTAAAACAAAATAATATATCAAAAAGCAAAGAACACTTTACTAGTTATTTGCTATTAGCATCAGATATGGATAGTTATTAGCTTAAAATTTTAGCTTATAAGTAAGTCGAGTAAAATTTTAATTTTCAGAGTTTATATAATTGAGTATAAAAAATTTTTTTAAGAACAACAAACAGAAAAATTATATTGAAAAAGTTTTAAAAAATTTTTTTTATTTTATATGTATTGAAAATTTTTCAGAGCAATACAAAATTAAATGCCACCATTGAAAATTAAACAAACAAGAATTACAGGAGAGAAACATCATATCATTTTTTAATAATGCAAATATTTGTTAAAAACTTATCTGGCAGAACAGTTGCCATTGAATGCGAAAAAACAGACAGAATCGAAGACATCAAAGCAAAGATCCATGACAAAGAAGGAATTCCAACACACGAACAAAGATTAATTTTTGCTGGAAAACAATTAGAAGATGGAAACACCCTTGACGACTACTCCATCCAAAAAGACTCCACATTGAACTTGATTCTCAGATTGAGAGGTGGTATGCAAATCTTCGTCAAAACAATAAGCGGAAAACACATGACAGTTGACGTTGAAAAAACAGACAAGATCGAAGATGTCAAAGCAAAAATCTACGACAAAGAAGGAATTCCAGCTGATCAACAAAGATTGATCTTTGCAGGCAAGCAATTAGAAGATGGAAACACACTTGATGACTATTCCATCCAAAAAGACTCCACGATACACTTAGTCCTCAGATTGAAAGGTGGAGTTTGAAAGACACCAAGGACATAAATAAACCATGTATGTAATTTAAAATTCTAACTAATTTATTTATTTATTTGTAAATTTATTATTATTATTATTATTATTATTATTAAAGAAAAAAAAAATTTAATTGTTATCATGAAAAAAAAAAAAAAAAAAAAGCATAAGGAAAAATTTATTATTATATAAAGTAATATTTGTGATAAGTAAGAATTGAAATAAATCGTAAAAAAAAAAAAAAAAAACAAAGTGTACGATCATGCACTTTTGAAATCATTATGACACCTCAAAATAAAAAAAATCACTGAAAAACTTTTTGAAATAAATTGAGAGCATATTTTTTAAAACAAAATAATATATCAAAAAGCAAAGAACACTTTACTAGTTATTTGCTATTAGCATCAGATATGGATAGTTATTAGCTTAAAATTTTAGCTTATAAGTAAGTCGAGTAAAATTTTAATTTTCAGAGTTTATATAATTGAGTATAAAAAATTTTTTTAAGAACAACAAACAGAAAAATTATATTGAAAAAGTTTTAAAAAATTTTTTTTATTTTATATGTATTGAAAATTTTTCAGAGCAATACAAAATTAAATGCCACCATTGAAAATTAAACAAACAAGAATTACAGGAGAGAAACATCATATCATTTTTTAATAATGCAAATATTTGTTAAAAACTTATCTGGCAGAACAGTTGCCATTGAATGCGAAAAAACAGACAGAATCGAAGACATCAAAGCAAAGATCCATGACAAAGAAGGAATTCCAACACACGAACAAAGATTAATTTTTGCTGGAAAACAATTAGAAGATGGAAACACCCTTGACGACTACTCCATCCAAAAAGACTCCACATTGAACTTGATTCTCAGATTGAGAGGTGGTATGCAAATCTTCGTCAAAACAATAAGCGGAAAACACATGACAGTTGACGTTGAAAAAACAGACAAGATCGAAGATGTCAAAGCAAAAATCTACGACAAAGAAGGAATTCCAGCTGATCAACAAAGATTGATCTTTGCAGGCAAGCAATTAGAAGATGGAAACACACTTGATGACTATTCCATCCAAAAAGACTCCACGATACACTTAGTCCTCAGATTGAAAGGTGGAGTTTGAAAGACACCAAGGACATAAATAAACCATGTATGTAATTTAAAATTCTAACTAATTTATTTATTTATTTGTAAATTTATTATTATTATTATTATTATTATTATTAAAGAAAAAAAAAATTTAATTGTTATCATGAAAAAAAAAAAAAAAAAAAAGCATAAGGAAAAATTTATTATTATATAAAGTAATATTTGTGATAAGTAAGAATTGAAATAAATCGTAAAAAAAAAAAAAAAAAAACAAAGTGTACGATCATGCACTTTTGAAATCATTATGACACCTCAAAATAAAAAAAATCACTGAAAAACTTTTTGAAATAAATTGAGAGCATATTTTTTAAAACAAAATAATATATCAAAAAGCAAAGAACACTTTACTAGTTATTTGCTATTAGCATCAGATATGGATAGTTATTAGCTTAAAATTTTAGCTTATAAGTAAGTCGAGTAAAATTTTAATTTTCAGAGTTTATATAATTGAGTATAAAAAATTTTTTTAAGAACAACAAACAGAAAAATTATATTGAAAAAGTTTTAAAAAATTTTTTTTATTTTATATGTATTGAAAATTTTTCAGAGCAATACAAAATTAAATGCCACCATTGAAAATTAAACAAACAAGAATTACAGGAGAGAAACATCATATCATTTTTTAATAATGCAAATATTTGTTAAAAACTTATCTGGCAGAACAGTTGCCATTGAATGCGAAAAAACAGACAGAATCGAAGACATCAAAGCAAAGATCCATGACAAAGAAGGAATTCCAACACACGAACAAAGATTAATTTTTGCTGGAAAACAATTAGAAGATGGAAACACCCTTGACGACTACTCCATCCAAAAAGACTCCACATTGAACTTGATTCTCAGATTGAGAGGTGGTATGCAAATCTTCGTCAAAACAATAAGCGGAAAACACATGACAGTTGACGTTGAAAAAACAGACAAGATCGAAGATGTCAAAGCAAAAATCTACGACAAAGAAGGAATTCCAGCTGATCAACAAAGATTGATCTTTGCAGGCAAGCAATTAGAAGATGGAAACACACTTGATGACTATTCCATCCAAAAAGACTCCACGATACACTTAGTCCTCAGATTGAAAGGTGGAGTTTGAAAGACACCAAGGACATAAATAAACCATGTATGTAATTTAAAATTCTAACTAATTTATTTATTTATTTGTAAATTTATTATTATTATTATTATTATTATTATTAAAGAAAAAAAAAATTTAATTGTTATCATGAAAAAAAAAAAAAAAAAAAAGCATAAGGAAAAATTTATTATTATATAAAGTAATATTTGTGATAAGTAAGAATTGAAATAAATCGTAAAAAAAAAAAAAAAAAACAAAGTGTACGATCATGCACTTTTGAAATCATTATGACACCTCAAAATAAAAAAAATCACTGAAAAACTTTTTGAAATAAATTGAGAGCATATTTTTTAAAACAAAATAATATATCAAAAAGCAAAGAACACTTTACTAGTTATTTGCTATTAGCATCAGATATGGATAGTTATTAGCTTAAAATTTTAGCTTATAAGTAAGTCGAGTAAAATTTTAATTTTCAGAGTTTATATAATTGAGTATAAAAAATTTTTTTAAGAACAACAAACAGAAAAATTATATTGAAAAAGTTTTAAAAAATTTTTTTTATTTTATATGTATTGAAAATTTTTCAGAGCAATACAAAATTAAATGCCACCATTGAAAATTAAACAAACAAGAATTACAGGAGAGAAACATCATATCATTTTTTAATAATGCAAATATTTGTTAAAAACTTATCTGGCAGAACAGTTGCCATTGAATGCGAAAAAACAGACAGAATCGAAGACATCAAAGCAAAGATCCATGACAAAGAAGGAATTCCAACACACGAACAAAGATTAATTTTTGCTGGAAAACAATTAGAAGATGGAAACACCCTTGACGACTACTCCATCCAAAAAGACTCCACATTGAACTTGATTCTCAGATTGAGAGGTGGTATGCAAATCTTCGTCAAAACAATAAGCGGAAAACACATGACAGTTGACGTTGAAAAAACAGACAAGATCGAAGATGTCAAAGCAAAAATCTACGACAAAGAAGGAATTCCAGCTGATCAACAAAGATTGATCTTTGCAGGCAAGCAATTAGAAGATGGAAACACACTTGATGACTATTCCATCCAAAAAGACTCCACGATACACTTAGTCCTCAGATTGAAAGGTGGAGTTTGAAAGACACCAAGGACATAAATAAACCATGTATGTAATTTAAAATTCTAACTAATTTATTTATTTATTTGTAAATTTATTATTATTATTATTATTATTATTATTAAAGAAAAAAAAAATTTAATTGTTATCATGAAAAAAAAAAAAAAAAAAAAGCATAAGGAAAAATTTATTATTATATAAAGTAATATTTGTGATAAGTAAGAATTGAAATAAATCGTAAAAAAAAAAAAAAAAAACAAAGTGTACGATCATGCACTTTTGAAATCATTATGACACCTCAAAATAAAAAAAATCACTGAAAAACTTTTTGAAATAAATTGAGAGCATATTTTTTAAAACAAAATAATATATCAAAAAGCAAAGAACACTTTACTAGTTATTTGCTATTAGCATCAGATATGGATAGTTATTAGCTTAAAATTTTAGCTTATAAGTAAGTCGAGTAAAATTTTAATTTTCAGAGTTTATATAATTGAGTATAAAAAATTTTTTTAAGAACAACAAACAGAAAAATTATATTGAAAAAGTTTTAAAAAATTTTTTTTATTTTATATGTATTGAAAATTTTTCAGAGCAATACAAAATTAAATGCCACCATTGAAAATTAAACAAACAAGAATTACAGGAGAGAAACATCATATCATTTTTTAATAATGCAAATATTTGTTAAAAACTTATCTGGCAGAACAGTTGCCATTGAATGCGAAAAAACAGACAGAATCGAAGACATCAAAGCAAAGATCCATGACAAAGAAGGAATTCCAACACACGAACAAAGATTAATTTTTGCTGGAAAACAATTAGAAGATGGAAACACCCTTGACGACTACTCCATCCAAAAAGACTCCACATTGAACTTGATTCTCAGATTGAGAGGTGGTATGCAAATCTTCGTCAAAACAATAAGCGGAAAACACATGACAGTTGACGTTGAAAAAACAGACAAGATCGAAGATGTCAAAGCAAAAATCTACGACAAAGAAGGAATTCCAGCTGATCAACAAAGATTGATCTTTGCAGGCAAGCAATTAGAAGATGGAAACACACTTGATGACTATTCCATCCAAAAAGACTCCACGATACACTTAGTCCTCAGATTGAAAGGTGGAGTTTGAAAGACACCAAGGACATAAATAAACCATGTATGTAATTTAAAATTCTAACTAATTTATTTATTTATTTGTAAATTTATTATTATTATTATTATTATTATTATTAAAGAAAAAAAAAATTTAATTGTTATCATGAAAAAAAAAAAAAAAAAAAAGCATAAGGAAAAATTTATTATTATATAAAGTAATATTTGTGATAAGTAAGAATTGAAATAAATCGTAAAAAAAAAAAAAAAAAAACAAAGTGTACGATCATGCACTTTTGAAATCATTATGACACCTCAAAATAAAAAAAATCACTGAAAAACTTTTTGAAATAAATTGAGAGCATATTTTTTAAAACAAAATAATATATCAAAAAGCAAAGAACACTTTACTAGTTATTTGCTATTAGCATCAGATATGGATAGTTATTAGCTTAAAATTTTAGCTTATAAGTAAGTCGAGTAAAATTTTAATTTTCAGAGTTTATATAATTGAGTATAAAAAATTTTTTTAAGAACAACAAACAGAAAAATTATATTGAAAAAGTTTTAAAAAATTTTTTTTATTTTATATGTATTGAAAATTTTTCAGAGCAATACAAAATTAAATGCCACCATTGAAAATTAAACAAACAAGAATTACAGGAGAGAAACATCATATCATTTTTTAATAATGCAAATATTTGTTAAAAACTTATCTGGCAGAACAGTTGCCATTGAATGCGAAAAAACAGACAGAATCGAAGACATCAAAGCAAAGATCCATGACAAAGAAGGAATTCCAACACACGAACAAAGATTAATTTTTGCTGGAAAACAATTAGAAGATGGAAACACCCTTGACGACTACTCCATCCAAAAAGACTCCACATTGAACTTGATTCTCAGATTGAGAGGTGGTATGCAAATCTTCGTCAAAACAATAAGCGGAAAACACATGACAGTTGACGTTGAAAAAACAGACAAGATCGAAGATGTCAAAGCAAAAATCTACGACAAAGAAGGAATTCCAGCTGATCAACAAAGATTGATCTTTGCAGGCAAGCAATTAGAAGATGGAAACACACTTGATGACTATTCCATCCAAAAAGACTCCACGATACACTTAGTCCTCAGATTGAAAGGTGGAGTTTGAAAGACACCAAGGACATAAATAAACCATGTATGTAATTTAAAATTCTAACTAATTTATTTATTTATTTGTAAATTTATTATTATTATTATTATTATTATTATTAAAGAAAAAAAAAATTTAATTGTTATCATGAAAAAAAAAAAAAAAAAAAAGCATAAGGAAAAATTTATTATTATATAAAGTAATATTTGTGATAAGTAAGAATTGAAATAAATCGTAAAAAAAAAAAAAAAAAACAAAGTGTACGATCATGCACTTTTGAAATCATTATGACACCTCAAAATAAAAAAAATCACTGAAAAACTTTTTGAAATAAATTGAGAGCATATTTTTTAAAACAAAATAATATATCAAAAAGCAAAGAACACTTTACTAGTTATTTGCTATTAGCATCAGATATGGATAGTTATTAGCTTAAAATTTTAGCTTATAAGTAAGTCGAGTAAAATTTTAATTTTCAGAGTTTATATAATTGAGTATAAAAAATTTTTTTAAGAACAACAAACAGAAAAATTATATTGAAAAAGTTTTAAAAAATTTTTTTTATTTTATATGTATTGAAAATTTTTCAGAGCAATACAAAATTAAATGCCACCATTGAAAATTAAACAAACAAGAATTACAGGAGAGAAACATCATATCATTTTTTAATAATGCAAATATTTGTTAAAAACTTATCTGGCAGAACAGTTGCCATTGAATGCGAAAAAACAGACAGAATCGAAGACATCAAAGCAAAGATCCATGACAAAGAAGGAATTCCAACACACGAACAAAGATTAATTTTTGCTGGAAAACAATTAGAAGATGGAAACACCCTTGACGACTACTCCATCCAAAAAGACTCCACATTGAACTTGATTCTCAGATTGAGAGGTGGTATGCAAATCTTCGTCAAAACAATAAGCGGAAAACACATGACAGTTGACGTTGAAAAAACAGACAAGATCGAAGATGTCAAAGCAAAAATCTACGACAAAGAAGGAATTCCAGCTGATCAACAAAGATTGATCTTTGCAGGCAAGCAATTAGAAGATGGAAACACACTTGATGACTATTCCATCCAAAAAGACTCCACGATACACTTAGTCCTCAGATTGAAAGGTGGAGTTTGAAAGACACCAAGGACATAAATAAACCATGTATGTAATTTAAAATTCTAACTAATTTATTTATTTATTTGTAAATTTATTATTATTATTATTATTATTATTATTAAAGAAAAAAAAAATTTAATTGTTATCATGAAAAAAAAAAAAAAAAAAAAGCATAAGGAAAAATTTATTATTATATAAAGTAATATTTGTGATAAGTAAGAATTGAAATAAATCGTAAAAAAAAAAAAAAAAAACAAAGTGTACGATCATGCACTTTTGAAATCATTATGACACCTCAAAATAAAAAAAATCACTGAAAAACTTTTTGAAATAAATTGAGAGCATATTTTTTAAAACAAAATAATATATCAAAAAGCAAAGAACACTTTACTAGTTATTTGCTATTAGCATCAGATATGGATAGTTATTAGCTTAAAATTTTAGCTTATAAGTAAGTCGAGTAAAATTTTAATTTTCAGAGTTTATATAATTGAGTATAAAAAATTTTTTTAAGAACAACAAACAGAAAAATTATATTGAAAAAGTTTTAAAAAATTTTTTTTATTTTATATGTATTGAAAATTTTTCAGAGCAATACAAAATTAAATGCCACCATTGAAAATTAAACAAACAAGAATTACAGGAGAGAAACATCATATCATTTTTTAATAATGCAAATATTTGTTAAAAACTTATCTGGCAGAACAGTTGCCATTGAATGCGAAAAAACAGACAGAATCGAAGACATCAAAGCAAAGATCCATGACAAAGAAGGAATTCCAACACACGAACAAAGATTAATTTTTGCTGGAAAACAATTAGAAGATGGAAACACCCTTGACGACTACTCCATCCAAAAAGACTCCACATTGAACTTGATTCTCAGATTGAGAGGTGGTATGCAAATCTTCGTCAAAACAATAAGCGGAAAACACATGACAGTTGACGTTGAAAAAACAGACAAGATCGAAGATGTCAAAGCAAAAATCTACGACAAAGAAGGAATTCCAGCTGATCAACAAAGATTGATCTTTGCAGGCAAGCAATTAGAAGATGGAAACACACTTGATGACTATTCCATCCAAAAAGACTCCACGATACACTTAGTCCTCAGATTGAAAGGTGGAGTTTGAAAGACACCAAGGACATAAATAAACCATGTATGTAATTTAAAATTCTAACTAATTTATTTATTTATTTGTAAATTTATTATTATTATTATTATTATTATTATTAAAGAAAAAAAAAATTTAATTGTTATCATGAAAAAAAAAAAAAAAAAAAAGC
The DNA here is from genome assembly GCA_039105265.1 of Tritrichomonas musculus. Lineage (NCBI taxonomy): Eukaryota > Parabasalia > Tritrichomonadida > Tritrichomonadidae > Tritrichomonas > Tritrichomonas musculus. The sequence goes on along the minus strand of JAPFFF010000305.1, from coordinate 5,680 downwards.
ATAAGGAAAAATTTATTATTATATAAAGTAATATTTGTGATAAGTAAGAATTGAAATAAATCGTAAAAAAAAAAAAAAAAAAACAAAGTGTACGATCATGCACTTTTGAAATCATTATGACACCTCAAAATAAAAAAAATCACTGAAAAACTTTTTGAAATAAATTGAGAGCATATTTTTTAAAACAAAATAATATATCAAAAAGCAAAGAACACTTTACTAGTTATTTGCTATTAGCATCAGATATGGATAGTTATTAGCTTAAAATTTTAGCTTATAAGTAAGTCGAGTAAAATTTTAATTTTCAGAGTTTATATAATTGAGTATAAAAAATTTTTTTAAGAACAACAAACAGAAAAATTATATTGAAAAAGTTTTAAAAAATTTTTTTTATTTTATATGTATTGAAAATTTTTCAGAGCAATACAAAATTAAATGCCACCATTGAAAATTAAACAAACAAGAATTACAGGAGAGAAACATCATATCATTTTTTAATAATGCAAATATTTGTTAAAAACTTATCTGGCAGAACAGTTGCCATTGAATGCGAAAAAACAGACAGAATCGAAGACATCAAAGCAAAGATCCATGACAAAGAAGGAATTCCAACACACGAACAAAGATTAATTTTTGCTGGAAAACAATTAGAAGATGGAAACACCCTTGACGACTACTCCATCCAAAAAGACTCCACATTGAACTTGATTCTCAGATTGAGAGGTGGTATGCAAATCTTCGTCAAAACAATAAGCGGAAAACACATGACAGTTGACGTTGAAAAAACAGACAAGATCGAAGATGTCAAAGCAAAAATCTACGACAAAGAAGGAATTCCAGCTGATCAACAAAGATTGATCTTTGCAGGCAAGCAATTAGAAGATGGAAACACACTTGATGACTATTCCATCCAAAAAGACTCCACGATACACTTAGTCCTCAGATTGAAAGGTGGAGTTTGAAAGACACCAAGGACATAAATAAACCATGTATGTAATTTAAAATTCTAACTAATTTATTTATTTATTTGTAAATTTATTATTATTATTATTATTATTATTATTAAAGAAAAAAAAAATTTAATTGTTATCATGAAAAAAAAAAAAAAAAAAAAGCATAAGGAAAAATTTATTATTATATAAAGTAATATTTGTGATAAGTAAGAATTGAAATAAATCGTAAAAAAAAAAAAAAAAAAACAAAGTGTACGATCATGCACTTTTGAAATCATTATGACACCTCAAAATAAAAAAAATCACTGAAAAACTTTTTGAAATAAATTGAGAGCATATTTTTTAAAACAAAATAATATATCAAAAAGCAAAGAACACTTTACTAGTTATTTGCTATTAGCATCAGATATGGATAGTTATTAGCTTAAAATTTTAGCTTATAAGTAAGTCGAGTAAAATTTTAATTTTCAGAGTTTATATAATTGAGTATAAAAAATTTTTTTAAGAACAACAAACAGAAAAATTATATTGAAAAAGTTTTAAAAAATTTTTTTTATTTTATATGTATTGAAAATTTTTCAGAGCAATACAAAATTAAATGCCACCATTGAAAATTAAACAAACAAGAATTACAGGAGAGAAACATCATATCATTTTTTAATAATGCAAATATTTGTTAAAAACTTATCTGGCAGAACAGTTGCCATTGAATGCGAAAAAACAGACAGAATCGAAGACATCAAAGCAAAGATCCATGACAAAGAAGGAATTCCAACACACGAACAAAGATTAATTTTTGCTGGAAAACAATTAGAAGATGGAAACACCCTTGACGACTACTCCATCCAAAAAGACTCCACATTGAACTTGATTCTCAGATTGAGAGGTGGTATGCAAATCTTCGTCAAAACAATAAGCGGAAAACACATGACAGTTGACGTTGAAAAAACAGACAAGATCGAAGATGTCAAAGCAAAAATCTACGACAAAGAAGGAATTCCAGCTGATCAACAAAGATTGATCTTTGCAGGCAAGCAATTAGAAGATGGAAACACACTTGATGACTATTCCATCCAAAAAGACTCCACGATACACTTAGTCCTCAGATTGAAAGGTGGAGTTTGAAAGACACCAAGGACATAAATAAACCATGTATGTAATTTAAAATTCTAACTAATTTATTTATTTATTTGTAAATTTATTATTATTATTATTATTATTATTATTAAAGAAAAAAAAAATTTAATTGTTATCATGAAAAAAAAAAAAAAAAAAAAGCATAAGGAAAAATTTATTATTATATAAAGTAATATTTGTGATAAGTAAGAATTGAAATAAATCGTAAAAAAAAAAAAAAAAAAACAAAGTGTACGATCATGCACTTTTGAAATCATTATGACACCTCAAAATAAAAAAAATCACTGAAAAACTTTTTGAAATAAATTGAGAGCATATTTTTTAAAACAAAATAATATATCAAAAAGCAAAGAACACTTTACTAGTTATTTGCTATTAGCATCAGATATGGATAGTTATTAGCTTAAAATTTTAGCTTATAAGTAAGTCGAGTAAAATTTTAATTTTCAGAGTTTATATAATTGAGTATAAAAAATTTTTTTAAGAACAACAAACAGAAAAATTATATTGAAAAAGTTTTAAAAAATTTTTTTTATTTTATATGTATTGAAAATTTTTCAGAGCAATACAAAATTAAATGCCACCATTGAAAATTAAACAAACAAGAATTACAGGAGAGAAACATCATATCATTTTTTAATAATGCAAATATTTGTTAAAAACTTATCTGGCAGAACAGTTGCCATTGAATGCGAAAAAACAGACAGAATCGAAGACATCAAAGCAAAGATCCATGACAAAGAAGGAATTCCAACACACGAACAAAGATTAATTTTTGCTGGAAAACAATTAGAAGATGGAAACACCCTTGACGACTACTCCATCCAAAAAGACTCCACATTGAACTTGATTCTCAGATTGAGAGGTGGTATGCAAATCTTCGTCAAAACAATAAGCGGAAAACACATGACAGTTGACGTTGAAAAAACAGACAAGATCGAAGATGTCAAAGCAAAAATCTACGACAAAGAAGGAATTCCAGCTGATCAACAAAGATTGATCTTTGCAGGCAAGCAATTAGAAGATGGAAACACACTTGATGACTATTCCATCCAAAAAGACTCCACGATACACTTAGTCCTCAGATTGAAAGGTGGAGTTTGAAAGACACCAAGGACATAAATAAACCATGTATGTAATTTAAAATTCTAACTAATTTATTTATTTATTTGTAAATTTATTATTATTATTATTATTATTATTATTAAAGAAAAAAAAAATTTAATTGTTATCATGAAAAAAAAAAAAAAAAAAAAGCATAAGGAAAAATTTATTATTATATAAAGTAATATTTGTGATAAGTAAGAATTGAAATAAATCGTAAAAAAAAAAAAAAAAAACAAAGTGTACGATCATGCACTTTTGAAATCATTATGACACCTCAAAATAAAAAAAATCACTGAAAAACTTTTTGAAATAAATTGAGAGCATATTTTTTAAAACAAAATAATATATCAAAAAGCAAAGAACACTTTACTAGTTATTTGCTATTAGCATCAGATATGGATAGTTATTAGCTTAAAATTTTAGCTTATAAGTAAGTCGAGTAAAATTTTAATTTTCAGAGTTTATATAATTGAGTATAAAAAATTTTTTTAAGAACAACAAACAGAAAAATTATATTGAAAAAGTTTTAAAAAATTTTTTTTATTTTATATGTATTGAAAATTTTTCAGAGCAATACAAAATTAAATGCCACCATTGAAAATTAAACAAACAAGAATTACAGGAGAGAAACATCATATCATTTTTTAATAATGCAAATATTTGTTAAAAACTTATCTGGCAGAACAGTTGCCATTGAATGCGAAAAAACAGACAGAATCGAAGACATCAAAGCAAAGATCCATGACAAAGAAGGAATTCCAACACACGAACAAAGATTAATTTTTGCTGGAAAACAATTAGAAGATGGAAACACCCTTGACGACTACTCCATCCAAAAAGACTCCACATTGAACTTGATTCTCAGATTGAGAGGTGGTATGCAAATCTTCGTCAAAACAATAAGCGGAAAACACATGACAGTTGACGTTGAAAAAACAGACAAGATCGAAGATGTCAAAGCAAAAATCTACGACAAAGAAGGAATTCCAGCTGATCAACAAAGATTGATCTTTGCAGGCAAGCAATTAGAAGATGGAAACACACTTGATGACTATTCCATCCAAAAAGACTCCACGATACACTTAGTCCTCAGATTGAAAGGTGGAGTTTGAAAGACACCAAGGACATAAATAAACCATGTATGTAATTTAAAATTCTAACTAATTTATTTATTTATTTGTAAATTTATTATTATTATTATTATTATTATTATTAAAGAAAAAAAAAATTTAATTGTTATCATGAAAAAAAAAAAAAAAAAAAAGCATAAGGAAAAATTTATTATTATATAAAGTAATATTTGTGATAAGTAAGAATTGAAATAAATCGTAAAAAAAAAAAAAAAAAACAAAGTGTACGATCATGCACTTTTGAAATCATTATGACACCTCAAAATAAAAAAAATCACTGAAAAACTTTTTGAAATAAATTGAGAGCATATTTTTTAAAACAAAATAATATATCAAAAAGCAAAGAACACTTTACTAGTTATTTGCTATTAGCATCAGATATGGATAGTTATTAGCTTAAAATTTTAGCTTATAAGTAAGTCGAGTAAAATTTTAATTTTCAGAGTTTATATAATTGAGTATAAAAAATTTTTTTAAGAACAACAAACAGAAAAATTATATTGAAAAAGTTTTAAAAAATTTTTTTTATTTTATATGTATTGAAAATTTTTCAGAGCAATACAAAATTAAATGCCACCATTGAAAATTAAACAAACAAGAATTACAGGAGAGAAACATCATATCATTTTTTAATAATGCAAATATTTGTTAAAAACTTATCTGGCAGAACAGTTGCCATTGAATGCGAAAAAACAGACAGAATCGAAGACATCAAAGCAAAGATCCATGACAAAGAAGGAATTCCAACACACGAACAAAGATTAATTTTTGCTGGAAAACAATTAGAAGATGGAAACACCCTTGACGACTACTCCATCCAAAAAGACTCCACATTGAACTTGATTCTCAGATTGAGAGGTGGTATGCAAATCTTCGTCAAAACAATAAGCGGAAAACACATGACAGTTGACGTTGAAAAAACAGACAAGATCGAAGATGTCAAAGCAAAAATCTACGACAAAGAAGGAATTCCAGCTGATCAACAAAGATTGATCTTTGCAGGCAAGCAATTAGAAGATGGAAACACACTTGATGACTATTCCATCCAAAAAGACTCCACGATACACTTAGTCCTCAGATTGAAAGGTGGAGTTTGAAAGACACCAAGGACATAAATAAACCATGTATGTAATTTAAAATTCTAACTAATTTATTTATTTATTTGTAAATTTATTATTATTATTATTATTATTATTATTAAAGAAAAAAAAAATTTAATTGTTATCATGAAAAAAAAAAAAAAAAAAAAGCATAAGGAAAAATTTATTATTATATAAAGTAATATTTGTGATAAGTAAGAATTGAAATAAATCGTAAAAAAAAAAAAAAAAAACAAAGTGTACGATCATGCAC
>JAPFFF010000304.1:0-27173 GCA_039105265.1 Tritrichomonas musculus | reverse complement strand
TTTTAGATCAGCAATTGCACGAAGTCATCATCGCCATTTATTGTCACAATTTGTTTATATTCTACAATCACAAGCCTGACAGAACAGCATAAGTTGGTACGAGACGAATCGCTCACTCATTTTCGCATATTTTAGATCAGCAATTGCACGAAGTCAGCATCGCCATTTATTGTCACAATTTGTTTATATTCTACAATCACAAGCCTGACAGAACAGCATAAGTTGGTACGAGACGAATCGCTCACGCATTTTCGCATATTTTAGATCAGCAATTGCACGAAGTCAGCATCGCCATTTATTGTCACAATTTGTTTATATTCTACAATCACAAGCCTGACAGAACAGCATAAGTTGGTACGAGACGAATCGCTCACTCATTTTCGCATATTTTAGATCAGCAATTGCACGAAGTCATCATCGCCATTTATTGTCACAATTTGTTTATATTCTACAATCACAAGCCTGACAGAACAGCATAAGTTGGTACGAGACGAATCGCTCACTCATTTTCGCATATTTTAGATCAGCAATTGCACGAAGTCATCATCGCCATTTATTGTCACAATTTGTTTATATTCTACAATCACAAGCCTGACAGAACAGCATAAGTTGGTACGAGACGAATCGCTCACTCATTTTCGCATATTTTAGATCAGCAATTGCACGAAGTCAGCATCGCCATTTATTGTCACAATTTGTTTATATTCTACAATCACAAGCCTGACAGAACAGCATAAGTTGGTACGAGACGAATCGCTCACTCATTTTCGCATATTTTAGATCAGCAATTGCACGAAGTCATCATCGCCATTTATTGTCACAATTTGTTTATATTCTACAATCACAAGCCTGACAGAACAGCATAAGTTGGTACGAGACGAATCGCTCACTCATTTTCGCATATTTTAGATCAGCAATTGCACGAAGTCATCATCGCCATTTATTGTCACAATTTGTTTATATTCTACAATCACAAGCCTGACAGAACAGCATAAGTTGGTACGAGACGAATCGCTCACGCATTTTCGCATATTTTAGATCAGCAATTGCACGAAGTCAGCATCGCCATTTATTGTCACAATTTGTTTACATTCTACAATCACAAGCCTGACAGAACAGCATAAGTTGGTACGAGACGAATCGCTCACGCATTTTCGCATATTTTAGATCAGCAATTGCACGAAGTCATCATCGCCATTTATTGTCACAATTTGTTTATATTCTACAATCACAAGCCTGACAGAACAGCATAAGTTGGTACGAGACGAATCGCTCACTCATTTTCGCATATTTTAGATCAGCAATTGCACGAAGTCATCATCGCCATTTATTGTCACAATTTGTTTATATTCTACAATCACAAGCCTGACAGAACAGCATAAGTTGGTACGAGACGAATCGCTCACGCATTTTCGCATATTTTAGATCAGCAATTGCACGAAGTCAGCATCGCCATTTATTGTCACAATTTGTTTATATTCTACAATCACAAGCCTGACAGAACAGCATAAGTTGGTACGAGACGAATCGCTCACTCATTTTCGCATATTTTAGATCAGCAATTGCACGAAGTCATCATCGCCATTTATTGTCACAATTTGTTTATATTCTACAATCACAAGCCTGACAGAACAGCATAAGTTGGTACGAGACGAATCGCTCACTCATTTTCGCATATTTTAGATCAGCAATTGCACGAAGTCAGCATCGCCATTTATTGTCACAATTTGTTTATATTCTACAATCACAAGCCTGACAGAACAGCATAAGTTGGTACGAGACGAATCGCTCACGCATTTTCGCATATTTTAGATCAGCAATTGCACGAAGTCAGCATCGCCATTTATTGTCACAATTTGTTTATATTCTACAATCACAAGCCTGACAGAACAGCATAAGTTGGTACGAGACGAATCGCTCACTCATTTTCGCATATTTTAGATCAGCAATTGCACGAAGTCAGCATCGCCATTTATTGTCACAATTTGTTTATATTCTACAATCACAAGCCTGACAGAACAGCATAAGTTGGTACGAGACGAATCGCTCACGCATTTTCGCATATTTTAGATCAGCAATTGCACGAAGTCAGCATCGCCATTTATTGTCACAATTTGTTTATATTCTACAATCACAAGCCTGACAGAACAGCATAAGTTGGTACGAGACGAATCGCTCACTCATTTTCGCATATTTTAGATCAGCAATTGCACGAAGTCATCATCGCCATTTATTGTCACAATTTGTTTATATTCTACAATCACAAGCCTGACAGAACAGCATAAGTTGGTACGAGACGAATCGCTCACTCATTTTCGCATATTTTAGATCAGCAATTGCACGAAGTCATCATCGCCATTTATTGTCACAATTTGTTTATATTCTACAATCACAAGCCTGACAGAACAGCATAAGTTGGTACGAGACGAATCGCTCACTCATTTTCGCATATTTTAGATCAGCAATTGCACGAAGTCATCATCGCCATTTATTGTCACAATTTGTTTATATTCTACAATCACAAGCCTGACAGAACAGCATAAGTTGGTACGAGACGAATCGCTCACGCATTTTCGCATATTTTAGATCAGCAATTGCACGAAGTCAGCATCGCCATTTATTGTCACAATTTGTTTATATTCTACAATCACAAGCCTGACAGAACAGCATAAGTTGGTACGAGACGAATCGCTCACTCATTTTCGCATATTTTAGATCAGCAATTGCACGAAGTCATCATCGCCATTTATTGTCACAATTTGTTTACATTCTACAATCACAAGCCTGACAGAACAGCATAAGTTGGTACGAGACGAATCGCTCACTCATTTTCGCATATTTTAGATCAGCAATTGCACGAAGTCATCATCGCCATTTATTGTCACAATTTGTTTATATTCTACAATCACAAGCCTGACAGAACAGCATAAGTTGGTACGAGACGAATCGCTCACTCATTTTCGCATATTTTAGATCAGCAATTGCACGAAGTCATCATCGCCATTTATTGTCACAATTTGTTTATATTCTACAATCACAAGCCTGACAGAACAGCATAAGTTGGTACGAGACGAATCGCTCACTCATTTTCGCATATTTTAGATCAGCAATTGCACGAAGTCATCATCGCCATTTATTGTCACAATTTGTTTATATTCTACAATCACAAGCCTGACAGAACAGCATAAGTTGGTACGAGACGAATCGCTCACGCATTTTCGCATATTTTAGATCAGCAATTGCACGAAGTCAGCATCGCCATTTATTGTCACAATTTGTTTACATTCTACAATCACAAGCCTGACAGAACAGCATAAGTTGGTACGAGACGAATCGCTCACTCATTTTCGCATATTTTAGATCAGCAATTGCACGAAGTCATCATCGCCATTTATTGTCACAATTTGTTTATATTCTACAATCACAAGCCTGACAGAACAGCATAAGTTGGTACGAGACGAATCGCTCACGCATTTTCGCATATTTTAGATCAGCAATTGCACGAAGTCATCATCGCCATTTATTGTCACAATTTGTTTATATTCTACAATCACAAGCCTGACAGAACAGCATAAGTTGGTACGAGACGAATCGCTCACTCATTTTCGCATATTTTAGATCAGCAATTGCACGAAGTCAGCATCGCCATTTATTGTCACAATTTGTTTATATTCTACAATCACAAGCCTGACAGAACAGCATAAGTTGGTACGAGACGAATCGCTCACGCATTTTCGCATATTTTAGATCAGCAATTGCACGAAGTCAGCATCGCCATTTATTGTCACAATTTGTTTATATTCTACAATCACAAGCCTGACAGAACAGCATAAGTTGGTACGAGACGAATCGCTCACTCATTTTCGCATATTTTAGATCAGCAATTGCACGAAGTCATCATCGCCATTTATTGTCACAATTTGTTTACATTCTACAATCACAAGCCTGACAGAACAGCATAAGTTGGTACGAGACGAATCGCTCACTCATTTTCGCATATTTTAGATCAGCAATTGCACGAAGTCATCATCGCCATTTATTGTCACAATTTGTTTATATTCTACAATCACAAGCCTGACAGAACAGCATAAGTTGGTACGAGACGAATCGCTCACTCATTTTCGCATATTTTAGATCAGCAATTGCACGAAGTCATCATCGCCATTTATTGTCACAATTTGTTTATATTCTTCAATCGTAAACTTTTGGAAACAACATAACATGAAATGAAACCTTTTAATCTCACTAATCATTTTTTAATTATAATTTTAGACTAAAAAAAAATTAATTTGCTCGTAATTCCTATATTTTGTTTTATTTATACTTTTGTTTTAAAATGAATCAATCATTTTTTTTGCAATATACGCTTCTTTCCAAATTTTGACATGCATCTTTGCATAATATTTTTCAGGAAACTTTTCCTTTAATGATATATTTTTTTGTTCTTTGAGTAGTTTTTCTTGAACTATCATTGCTATAGAAGAAACTTCATATTCATCAATGCTCATAACATTTGATAATTCACAATGGCACTCATATATTATTTGAGCATTCTTATCTGAATATTTTGTTTTGTTAATAATATCAATTTTGTCAGGTATTGCGGTTGTCTTTTTCAAAAAGTTTTCATCTTCTTTGAATTCTAACACTTCATCTATGGAAATGATATTCAAATTGGTTTGAATATCTCCCAAAATTATTTCTTTTCCTTCAAACCATTTTTTAACTGAGCTTTTTTCTTCCCAAAACTCATTTAAAATAGTATGAATGCAAGGTGCACTTGTTCCATATAATAAGGAATAATATAATGAGTTTTCACAATCACATTCAAGGAGGCTGTGTTTATCGCGATTATCTGGATGCAACTCAATATCATGATGAGCTTTTTTTCTCAAATCTTTTACATATTCTGTGAAATTTCGAATAATAGAGTCATTAAGATTTGACAGTCTTTCATTTATTTTATGTGCCACCATAGCAACACGTGTCATTAATTTTGTGTTCCTGTTAGGTATTGTATTGTTTAAATAACAATGATAGCTCTCTGAATGATTGGTTGTCGTAGGAATTACATGTTCTATCCTTGCATAAAGTGGAGCATATTTTTGCTTCCTAACTATATTACCATTTACTTCTTTACCAAGTATTTTATAAAATAATTTGCTATGATTGTTAGCATGTGATTTTGGATCTTTTGTTAGTTCGTTAAAAATTGATTGCCATTTGTCTCGGTTGGCTTTAAATGTTTTTTCAGAAATGCAAAAAAGCATATCTCTAATTAAAAGAGATAGGGCAGATTTGGCTCCGCAATTTCTAATGAGATGTACAAGGCAGTGATAAATCGAGAGATTATATCTTTTAGAAAGCTTTTTAAATGATGTATGCTGATCAGTCAAATAATTTTTTTGAACAAATTCATTGAATATCAAATTATTTGGGTGCAGTTTTTTCAAGCCTTCAAAAAACAATGAATACAAGTCGGCACTTTCTCTCGGTCCAACAACCAATGCTAAGGGAATTCCTGTGTTCCTGAATATCATTTGAGGTATGCAAAATACATCTGGGGATAATACTTTAAAGGAAGTATCAAGTTCAATGGTTGTGCTTAAGTCCATAAATGTTTCTAAGTGTTGGTGAAACCAAACAAAGCCAATTATCGGAGTTTCTGAATAATGGTAATTTCCATAACCTTTGTAAATGCACAAAGTTCCTCCAAGTTTTTCAAAAACACCTTCTAATGAGCCGTCTGGATTTAAATATTTTCTCCATTCTTGTTTCTGTACTTTTGGTGATTTCGGCGAAATTGAATAAAAAAGAACAGAAGCAAAACTTGATGGATTACTAGAACTATTAAAAATATGAGAAATAGTAGATAAGAATATGTTATTTTTGATTTTAAACTTGTTTTGTGCTAAATTGGATTTAATGATTTCATTTCCATAAACATAAGCATTAATTGTGTAATTCTGTGTCTTGATTTGGGTTTGATTGTATTTTACTAAATCTGATGTACCTATTATTTGAATGGTGCATTTTGTTCCTGTTGAATTGAAACGAATTTTGAACAATGCTTTACTACTGTTTTTTTCATGTATAATCATTCGATGGTTTAGCACTGTACCTTGAAATTTAATTGTTTGATTGCTTTCATGCGTTGCTCTGAAATTTTTATTATCAAATGTACTTAAAAAAAACATAAAAGAGAAAATATCGATATTTCTGTCTTTGTTAGTTACATTTGGATAACTTGAATGATCATATAAGTAAAACTGATGATGCGAGTCAATTATTGTATCGGTTGAGTTGAGATTCTGTCTGGTATTCGATACTAGACAGAATCTTGAGGGATCTGAATTGGAAGATTCATTCAAACTCATTTTGGAAATGAAATTTGTTTAATAATAATAATTCAGAACTTATTTGTTTGGTAATTTTAATATGAAAAAAGATGAATTAAATGAGTGTTGTATACATTTCGTATAAATTTTACTTTTATAAAATGATGTAGGTATAGAAAATGCTTCAATAATGATAAATAAAAAAATCAGATTTAGAAAAATATTAAATATAATATTATAAAATATATATTTTAATATAAAAATTAATAACTAGAGAGTTTATGTTCAAATAAATAAAATTAAAATAATTAAATAATACATTGTAAAAGACTTCGTGCAATTGCTGATCTAAAATATGCGAAAATGCGTGAGCGATTCGTCTCGTACCAACTTATGCTGTTCTGTCAGGCTTGTGATTGTAGAATATAAACAAATTGTGACAATAAATGGCGATGCTGACTTCGTGCAATTGCTGATCTAAAATATGCGAAAATGAGTGAGCGATTCGTCTCGTACCAACTTATGCTGTTCTGTCAGGCTTGTGATTGTAGAATATAAACAAATTGTGACAATAAATGGCGATGCTGACTTCGTGCAATTGCTGATCTAAAATATGCGAAAATGCGTGAGCGATTCGTCTCGTACCAACTTATGCTGTTCTGTCAGGCTTGTGATTGTAGAATATAAACAAATTGTGACAATAAATGGCGATGATGACTTCGTGCAATTGCTGATCTAAAATATGCGAAAATGAGTGAGCGATTCGTCTCGTACCAACTTATGCTGTTCTGTCAGGCTTGTGATTGTAGAATATAAACAAATTGTGACAATAAATGGCGATGCTGACTTCGTGCAATTGCTGATCTAAAATATGCGAAAATGCGTGAGCGATTCGTCTCGTACCAACTTATGCTGTTCTGTCAGGCTTGTGATTGTAGAATATAAACAAATTGTGACAATAAATGGCGATGATGACTTCGTGCAATTGCTGATCTAAAATATGCGAAAATGAGTGAGCGATTCGTCTCGTACCAACTTATGCTGTTCCGTCAGGCTTGTGATTGTAGAATATAAACAAATTGTGACAATAAATGGCGATGCTGACTTCGTGCAATTGCTGATCTAAAATATGCGAAAATGAGTGAGCGATTCGTCTCGTACCAACTTATGCTGTTCTGTCAGGCTTGTGATTGTAGAATATAAACAAATTGTGACAATAAATGGCGATGCTGACTTCGTGCAATTGCTGATCTAAAATATGCGAAAATGAGTGAGCGATTCGTCTCGTACCAACTTATGCTGTTCTGTCAGGCTTGTGATTGTAGAATATAAACAAATTGTGACAATAAATGGCGATGCTGACTTCGTGCAATTGCTGATCTAAAATATGCGAAAATGCGTGAGCGATTCGTCTCGTACCAACTTATGCTGTTCTGTCAGGCTTGTGATTGTAGAATATAAACAAATTGTGACAATAAATGGCGATGCTGACTTCGTGCAATTGCTGATCTAAAATATGCGAAAATGAGTGAGCGATTCGTCTCGTACCAACTTATGCTGTTCTGTCAGGCTTGTGATTGTAGAATATAAACAAATTGTGACAATAAATGGCGATGATGACTTCGTGCAATTGCTGATCTAAAATATGCGAAAATGCGTGAGCGATTCGTCTCGTACCAACTTATGCTGTTCTGTCAGGCTTGTGATTGTAGAATATAAACAAATTGTGACAATAAATGGCGATGCTGACTTCGTGCAATTGCTGATCTAAAATATGCGAAAATGAGTGAGCGATTCGTCTCGTACCAACTTATGCTGTTCTGTCAGGCTTGTGATTGTAGAATATAAACAAATTGTGACAATAAATGGCGATGATGACTTCGTGCAATTGCTGATCTAAAATATGCGAAAATGAGTGAGCGATTCGTCTCGTACCAACTTATGCTGTTCCGTCAGGCTTGTGATTGTAGAATATAAACAAATTGTGACAATAAATGGCGATGCTGACTTCGTGCAATTGCTGATCTAAAATATGCGAAAATGCGTGAGCGATTCGTCTCGTACCAACTTATGCTGTTCTGTCAGGCTTGTGATTGTAGAATATAAACAAATTGTGACAATAAATGGCGATGATGACTTCGTGCAATTGCTGATCTAAAATATGCGAAAATGAGTGAGCGATTCGTCTCGTACCAACTTATGCTGTTCTGTCAGGCTTGTGATTGTAGAATATAAACAAATTGTGACAATAAATGGCGATGATGACTTCGTGCAATTGCTGATCTAAAATATGCGAAAATGAGTGAGCGATTCGTCTCGTACCAACTTATGCTGTTCTGTCAGGCTTGTGATTGTAGAATATAAACAAATTGTGACAATAAATGGCGATGCTGACTTCGTGCAATTGCTGATCTAAAATATGCGAAAATGAGTGAGCGATTCGTCTCGTACCAACTTATGCTGTTCTGTCAGGCTTGTGATTGTAGAATATAAACAAATTGTGACAATAAATGGCGATGATGACTTCGTGCAATTGCTGATCTAAAATATGCGAAAATGAGTGAGCGATTCGTCTCGTACCAACTTATGCTGTTCTGTCAGGCTTGTGATTGTAGAATATAAACAAATTGTGACAATAAATGGCGATGATGACTTCGTGCAATTGCTGATCTAAAATATGCGAAAATGCGTGAGCGATTCGTCTCGTACCAACTTATGCTGTTCTGTCAGGCTTGTGATTGTAGAATATAAACAAATTGTGACAATAAATGGCGATGCTGACTTCGTGCAATTGCTGATCTAAAATATGCGAAAATGAGTGAGCGATTCGTCTCGTACCAACTTATGCTGTTCTGTCAGGCTTGTGATTGTAGAATATAAACAAATTGTGACAATAAATGGCGATGCTGACTTCGTGCAATTGCTGATCTAAAATATGCGAAAATGAGTGAGCGATTCGTCTCGTACCAACTTATGCTGTTCTGTCAGGCTTGTGATTGTAGAATATAAACAAATTGTGACAATAAATGGCGATGATGACTTCGTGCAATTGCTGATCTAAAATATGCGAAAATGAGTGAGCGATTCGTCTCGTACCAACTTATGCTGTTCTGTCAGGCTTGTGATTGTAGAATATAAACAAATTGTGACAATAAATGGCGATGATGACTTCGTGCAATTGCTGATCTAAAATATGCGAAAATGAGTGAGCGATTCGTCTCGTACCAACTTATGCTGTTCTGTCAGGCTTGTGATTGTAGAATATAAACAAATTGTGACAATAAATGGCGATGATGACTTCGTGCAATTGCTGATCTAAAATATGCGAAAATGAGTGAGCGATTCGTCTCGTACCAACTTATGCTGTTCCGTCAGGCTTGTGATTGTAGAATATAAACAAATTGTGACAATAAATGGCGATGCTGACTTCGTGCAATTGCTGATCTAAAATATGCGAAAATGAGTGAGCGATTCGTCTCGTACCAACTTATGCTGTTCTGTCAGGCTTGTGATTGTAGAATATAAACAAATTGTGACAATAAATGGCGATGCTGACTTCGTGCAATTGCTGATCTAAAATATGCGAAAATGAGTGAGCGATTCGTCTCGTACCAACTTATGCTGTTCCGTCAGGCTTGTGATTGTAGAATATAAACAAATTGTGACAATAAATGGCGATGCTGACTTCGTGCAATTGCTGATCTAAAATATGCGAAAATGAGTGAGCGATTCGTCTCGTACCAACTTATGCTGTTCTGTCAGGCTTGTGATTGTAGAATATAAACAAATTGTGACAATAAATGGCGATGCTGACTTCGTGCAATTGCTGATCTAAAATATGCGAAAATGAGTGAGCGATTCGTCTCGTACCAACTTATGCTGTTCTGTCAGGCTTGTGATTGTAGAATATAAACAAATTGTGACAATAAATGGCGATGATGACTTCGTGCAATTGCTGATCTAAAATATGCGAAAATGAGTGAGCGATTCGTCTCGTACCAACTTATGCTGTTCTGTCAGGCTTGTGATTGTAGAATATAAACAAATTGTGACAATAAATGGCGATGCTGACTTCGTGCAATTGCTGATCTAAAATATGCGAAAATGAGTGAGCGATTCGTCTCGTACCAACTTATGCTGTTCTGTCAGGCTTGTGATTGTAGAATATAAACAAATTGTGACAATAAATGGCGATGCTGACTTCGTGCAATTGCTGATCTAAAATATGCGAAAATGAGTGAGCGATTCGTCTCGTACCAACTTATGCTGTTCTGTCAGGCTTGTGATTGTAGAATATAAACAAATTGTGACAATAAATGGCGATGCTGACTTCGTGCAATTGCTGATCTAAAATATGCGAAAATGCGTGAGCGATTCGTCTCGTACCAACTTATGCTGTTCTGTCAGGCTTGTGATTGTAGAATATAAACAAATTGTGACAATAAATGGCGATGCTGACTTCGTGCAATTGCTGATCTAAAATATGCGAAAATGAGTGAGCGATTCGTCTCGTACCAACTTATGCTGTTCTGTCAGGCTTGTGATTGTAGAATATAAACAAATTGTGACAATAAATGGCGATGCTGACTTCGTGCAATTGCTGATCTAAAATATGCGAAAATGCGTGAGCGATTCGTCTCGTACCAACTTATGCTGTTCTGTCAGGCTTGTGATTGTAGAATATAAACAAATTGTGACAATAAATGGCGATGCTGACTTCGTGCAATTGCTGATCTAAAATATGCGAAAATGAGTGAGCGATTCGTCTCGTACCAACTTATGCTGTTCTGTCAGGCTTGTGATTGTAGAATATAAACAAATTGTGACAATAAATGGCGATGCTGACTTCGTGCAATTGCTGATCTAAAATATGCGAAAATGAGTGAGCGATTCGTCTCGTACCAACTTATGCTGTTCTGTCAGGCTTGTGATTGTAGAATATAAACAAATTGTGACAATAAATGGCGATGCTGACTTCGTGCAATTGCTGATCTAAAATATGCGAAAATGCGTGAGCGATTCGTCTCGTACCAACTTATGCTGTTCTGTCAGGCTTGTGATTGTAGAATATAAACAAATTGTGACAATAAATGGCGATGCTGACTTCGTGCAATTGCTGATCTAAAATATGCGAAAATGAGTGAGCGATTCGTCTCGTACCAACTTATGCTGTTCTGTCAGGCTTGTGATTGTAGAATATAAACAAATTGTGACAATAAATGGCGATGCTGACTTCGTGCAATTGCTGATCTAAAATATGCGAAAATGAGTGAGCGATTCGTCTCGTACCAACTTATGCTGTTCTGTCAGGCTTGTGATTGTAGAATATAAACAAATTGTGACAATAAATGGCGATGATGACTTCGTGCAATTGCTGATCTAAAATATGCGAAAATGAGTGAGCGATTCGTCTCGTACCAACTTATGCTGTTCTGTCAGGCTTGTGATTGTAGAATATAAACAAATTGTGACAATAAATGGCGATGATGACTTCGTGCAATTGCTGATCTAAAATATGCGAAAATGAGTGAGCGATTCGTCTCGTACCAACTTATGCTGTTCTGTCAGGCTTGTGTTGTAGAATATAAACAAATTGTGACAATAAATGGCGATGCTGACTTCGTGCAATTGCTGATCTAAAATATGCGAAAATGAGTGAGCGATTCGTCTCGTACCAACTTATGCTGTTCCGTCAGGCTTGTGATTGTAGAATATAAACAAATTGTGACAATAAATGGCGATGCTGACTTCGTGCAATTGCTGATCTAAAATATGCGAAAATGAGTGAGCGATTCGTCTCGTACCAACTTATGCTGTTCTGTCAGGCTTGTGATTGTAGAATATAAACAAATTGTGACAATAAATGGCGATGCTGACTTCGTGCAATTGCTGATCTAAAATATGCGAAAATGAGTGAGCGATTCGTCTCGTACCAACTTATGCTGTTCTGTCAGGCTTGTGATTGTAGAATATAAACAAATTGTGACAATAAATGGCGATGATGACTTCGTGCAATTGCTGATCTAAAATATGCGAAAATGCGTGAGCGATTCGTCTCGTACCAACTTATGCTGTTCTGTCAGGCTTGTGATTGTAGAATATAAACAAATTGTGACAATAAATGGCGATGATGACTTCGTGCAATTGCTGATCTAAAATATGCGAAAATGAGTGAGCGATTCGTCTCGTACCAACTTATGCTGTTCCGTCAGGCTTGTGATTGTAGAATATAAACAAATTGTGACAATAAATGGCGATGCTGACTTCGTGCAATTGCTGATCTAAAATATGCGAAAATGAGTGAGCGATTCGTCTCGTACCAACTTATGCTGTTCTGTCAGGCTTGTGATTGTAGAATATAAACAAATTGTGACAATAAATGGCGATGATGACTTCGTGCAATTGCTGATCTAAAATATGCGAAAATGAGTGAGCGATTCGTCTCGTACCAACTTATGCTGTTCTGTCAGGCTTGTGATTGTAGAATATAAACAAATTGTGACAATAAATGGCGATGATGACTTCGTGCAATTGCTGATCTAAAATATGCGAAAATGAGTGAGCGATTCGTCTCGTACCAACTTATGCTGTTCTGTCAGGCTTGTGATTGTAGAATATAAACAAATTGTGACAATAAATGGCGATGCTGACTTCGTGCAATTGCTGATCTAAAATATGCGAAAATGAGTGAGCGATTCGTCTCGTACCAACTTATGCTGTTCTGTCAGGCTTGTGATTGTAGAATATAAACAAATTGTGACAATAAATGGCGATGATGACTTCGTGCAATTGCTGATCTAAAATATGCGAAAATGAGTGAGCGATTCGTCTCGTACCAACTTATGCTGTTCTGTCAGGCTTGTGATTGTAGAATATAAACAAATTGTGACAATAAATGGCGATGATGACTTCGTGCAATTGCTGATCTAAAATATGCGAAAATGCGTGAGCGATTCGTCTCGTACCAACTTATGCTGTTCTGTCAGGCTTGTGATTGTAGAATATAAACAAATTGTGACAATAAATGGCGATGCTGACTTCGTGCAATTGCTGATCTAAAATATGCGAAAATGAGTGAGCGATTCGTCTCGTACCAACTTATGCTGTTCTGTCAGGCTTGTGATTGTAGAATATAAACAAATTGTGACAATAAATGGCGATGCTGACTTCGTGCAATTGCTGATCTAAAATATGCGAAAATGAGTGAGCGATTCGTCTCGTACCAACTTATGCTGTTCTGTCAGGCTTGTGATTGTAGAATATAAACAAATTGTGACAATAAATGGCGATGCTGACTTCGTGCAATTGCTGATCTAAAATATGCGAAAATGAGTGAGCGATTCGTCTCGTACCAACTTATGCTGTTCTGTCAGGCTTGTGATTGTAGAATATAAACAAATTGTGACAATAAATGGCGATGCTGACTTCGTGCAATTGCTGATCTAAAATATGCGAAAATGAGTGAGCGATTCGTCTCGTACCAACTTATGCTGTTCTGTCAGGCTTGTGATTGTAGAATATAAACAAATTGTGACAATAAATGGCGATGATGACTTCGTGCAATTGCTGATCTAAAATATGCGAAAATGAGTGAGCGATTCGTCTCGTACCAACTTATGCTGTTCCGTCAGGCTTGTGATTGTAGAATATAAACAAATTGTGACAATAAATGGCGATGCTGACTTCGTGCAATTGCTGATCTAAAATATGCGAAAATGAGTGAGCGATTCGTCTCGTACCAACTTATGCTGTTCTGTCAGGCTTGTGATTGTAGAATATAAACAAATTGTGACAATAAATGGCGATGCTGACTTCGTGCAATTGCTGATCTAAAATATGCGAAAATGAGTGAGCGATTCGTCTCGTACCAACTTATGCTGTTCCGTCAGGCTTGTGATTGTAGAATATAAACAAATTGTGACAATAAATGGCGATGCTGACTTCGTGCAATTGCTGATCTAAAATATGCGAAAATGAGTGAGCGATTCGTCTCGTACCAACTTATGCTGTTCTGTCAGGCTTGTGATTGTAGAATATAAACAAATTGTGACAATAAATGGCGATGATGACTTCGTGCAATTGCTGATCTAAAATATGCGAAAATGAGTGAGCGATTCGTCTCGTACCAACTTATGCTGTTCTGTCAGGCTTGTGATTGTAGAATATAAACAAATTGTGACAATAAATGGCGATGATGACTTCGTGCAATTGCTGATCTAAAATATGCGAAAATGAGTGAGCGATTCGTCTCGTACCAACTTATGCTGTTCTGTCAGGCTTGTGATTGTAGAATATAAACAAATTGTGACAATAAATGGCGATGCTGACTTCGTGCAATTGCTGATCTAAAATATGCGAAAATGAGTGAGCGATTCGTCTCGTACCAACTTATGCTGTTCTGTCAGGCTTGTGATTGTAGAATATAAACAAATTGTGACAATAAATGGCGATGCTGACTTCGTGCAATTGCTGATCTAAAATATGCGAAAATGAGTGAGCGATTCGTCTCGTACCAACTTATGCTGTTCTGTCAGGCTTGTGATTGTAGAATATAAACAAATTGTGACAATAAATGGCGATGCTGACTTCGTGCAATTGCTGATCTAAAATATGCGAAAATGCGTGAGCGATTCGTCTCGTACCAACTTATGCTGTTCTGTCAGGCTTGTGATTGTAGAATATAAACAAATTGTGACAATAAATGGCGATGCTGACTTCGTGCAATTGCTGATCTAAAATATGCGAAAATGAGTGAGCGATTCGTCTCGTACCAACTTATGCTGTTCTGTCAGGCTTGTGATTGTAGAATATAAACAAATTGTGACAATAAATGGCGATGATGACTTCGTGCAATTGCTGATCTAAAATATGCGAAAATGCGTGAGCGATTCGTCTCGTACCAACTTATGCTGTTCTGTCAGGCTTGTGATTGTAGAATATAAACAAATTGTGACAATAAATGGCGATGCTGACTTCGTGCAATTGCTGATCTAAAATATGCGAAAATGAGTGAGCGATTCGTCTCGTACCAACTTATGCTGTTCTGTCAGGCTTGTGATTGTAGAATATAAACAAATTGTGACAATAAATGGCGATGCTGACTTCGTGCAATTGCTGATCTAAAATATGCGAAAATGAGTGAGCGATTCGTCTCGTACCAACTTATGCTGTTCTGTCAGGCTTGTGATTGTAGAATATAAACAAATTGTGACAATAAATGGCGATGCTGACTTCGTGCAATTGCTGATCTAAAATATGCGAAAATGCGTGAGCGATTCGTCTCGTACCAACTTATGCTGTTCTGTCAGGCTTGTGATTGTAGAATATAAACAAATTGTGACAATAAATGGCGATGCTGACTTCGTGCAATTGCTGATCTAAAATATGCGAAAATGAGTGAGCGATTCGTCTCGTACCAACTTATGCTGTTCTGTCAGGCTTGTGATTGTAGAATATAAACAAATTGTGACAATAAATGGCGATGCTGACTTCGTGCAATTGCTGATCTAAAATATGCGAAAATGAGTGAGCGATTCGTCTCGTACCAACTTATGCTGTTCTGTCAGGCTTGTGATTGTAGAATATAAACAAATTGTGACAATAAATGGCGATGATGACTTCGTGCAATTGCTGATCTAAAATATGCGAAAATGAGTGAGCGATTCGTCTCGTACCAACTTATGCTGTTCTGTCAGGCTTGTGATTGTAGAATATAAACAAATTGTGACAATAAATGGCGATGATGACTTCGTGCAATTGCTGATCTAAAATATGCGAAAATGAGTGAGCGATTCGTCTCGTACCAACTTATGCTGTTCTGTCAGGCTTGTGTTGTAGAATATAAACAAATTGTGACAATAAATGGCGATGCTGACTTCGTGCAATTGCTGATCTAAAATATGCGAAAATGAGTGAGCGATTCGTCTCGTACCAACTTATGCTGTTCCGTCAGGCTTGTGATTGTAGAATATAAACAAATTGTGACAATAAATGGCGATGCTGACTTCGTGCAATTGCTGATCTAAAATATGCGAAAATGAGTGAGCGATTCGTCTCGTACCAACTTATGCTGTTCTGTCAGGCTTGTGATTGTAGAATATAAACAAATTGTGACAATAAATGGCGATGCTGACTTCGTGCAATTGCTGATCTAAAATATGCGAAAATGAGTGAGCGATTCGTCTCGTACCAACTTATGCTGTTCTGTCAGGCTTGTGATTGTAGAATATAAACAAATTGTGACAATAAATGGCGATGATGACTTCGTGCAATTGCTGATCTAAAATATGCGAAAATGCGTGAGCGATTCGTCTCGTACCAACTTATGCTGTTCTGTCAGGCTTGTGATTGTAGAATATAAACAAATTGTGACAATAAATGGCGATGATGACTTCGTGCAATTGCTGATCTAAAATATGCGAAAATGAGTGAGCGATTCGTCTCGTACCAACTTATGCTGTTCTGTCAGGCTTGTGATTGTAGAATATAAACAAATTGTGACAATAAATGGCGATGATGACTTCGTGCAATTGCTGATCTAAAATATGCGAAAATGAGTGAGCGATTCGTCTCGTACCAACTTATGCTGTTCCGTCAGGCTTGTGATTGTAGAATATAAACAAATTGTGACAATAAATGGCGATGCTGACTTCGTGCAATTGCTGATCTAAAATATGCGAAAATGCGTGAGCGATTCGTCTCGTACCAACTTATGCTGTTCTGTCAGGCTTGTGATTGTAGAATATAAACAAATTGTGACAATAAATGGCGATGCTGACTTCGTGCAATTGCTGATCTAAAATATGCGAAAATGAGTGAGCGATTCGTCTCGTACCAACTTATGCTGTTCTGTCAGGCTTGTGATTGTAGAATATAAACAAATTGTGACAATAAATGGCGATGATGACTTCGTGCAATTGCTGATCTAAAATATGCGAAAATGAGTGAGCGATTCGTCTCGTACCAACTTATGCTGTTCTGTCAGGCTTGTGATTGTAGAATATAAACAAATTGTGACAATAAATGGCGATGCTGACTTCGTGCAATTGCTGATCTAAAATATGCGAAAATGAGTGAGCGATTCGTCTCGTACCAACTTATGCTGTTCTGTCAGGCTTGTGATTGTAGAATATAAACAAATTGTGACAATAAATGGCGATGCTGACTTCGTGCAATTGCTGATCTAAAATATGCGAAAATGAGTGAGCGATTCGTCTCGTACCAACTTATGCTGTTCTGTCAGGCTTGTGATTGTAGAATATAAACAAATTGTGACAATAAATGGCGATGATGACTTCGTGCAATTGCTGATCTAAAATATGCGAAAATGCGTGAGCGATTCGTCTCGTACCAACTTATGCTGTTCTGTCAGGCTTGTGATTGTAGAATATAAACAAATTGTGACAATAAATGGCGATGATGACTTCGTGCAATTGCTGATCTAAAATATGCGAAAATGAGTGAGCGATTCGTCTCGTACCAACTTATGCTGTTCTGTCAGGCTTGTGATTGTAGAATATAAACAAATTGTGACAATAAATGGCGATGATGACTTCGTGCAATTGCTGATCTAAAATATGCGAAAATGAGTGAGCGATTCGTCTCGTACCAACTTATGCTGTTCCGTCAGGCTTGTGATTGTAGAATATAAACAAATTGTGACAATAAATGGCGATGCTGACTTCGTGCAATTGCTGATCTAAAATATGCGAAAATGAGTGAGCGATTCGTCTCGTACCAACTTATGCTGTTCTGTCAGGCTTGTGATTGTAGAATATAAACAAATTGTGACAATAAATGGCGATGCTGACTTCGTGCAATTGCTGATCTAAAATATGCGAAAATGAGTGAGCGATTCGTCTCGTACCAACTTATGCTGTTCTGTCAGGCTTGTGATTGTAGAATATAAACAAATTGTGACAATAAATGGCGATGATGACTTCGTGCAATTGCTGATCTAAAATATGCGAAAATGAGTGAGCGATTCGTCTCGTACCAACTTATGCTGTTCTGTCAGGCTTGTGATTGTAGAATATAAACAAATTGTGACAATAAATGGCGATGATGACTTCGTGCAATTGCTGATCTAAAATATGCGAAAATGAGTGAGCGATTCGTCTCGTACCAACTTATGCTGTTCTGTCAGGCTTGTGATTGTAGAATATAAACAAATTGTGACAATAAATGGCGATGCTGACTTCGTGCAATTGCTGATCTAAAATATGCGAAAATGAGTGAGCGATTCGTCTCGTACCAACTTATGCTGTTCTGTCAGGCTTGTGATTGTAGAATATAAACAAATTGTGACAATAAATGGCGATGCTGACTTCGTGCAATTGCTGATCTAAAATATGCGAAAATGCGTGAGCGATTCGTCTCGTACCAACTTATGCTGTTCTGTCAGGCTTGTGATTGTAGAATATAAACAAATTGTGACAATAAATGGCGATGCTGACTTCGTGCAATTGCTGATCTAAAATATGCGAAAATGAGTGAGCGATTCGTCTCGTACCAACTTATGCTGTTCTGTCAGGCTTGTGATTGTAGAATATAAACAAATTGTGACAATAAATGGCGATGCTGACTTCGTGCAATTGCTGATCTAAAATATGCGAAAATGCGTGAGCGATTCGTCTCGTACCAACTTATGCTGTTCTGTCAGGCTTGTGATTGTAGAATATAAACAAATTGTGACAATAAATGGCGATGCTGACTTCGTGCAATTGCTGATCTAAAATATGCGAAAATGAGTGAGCGATTCGTCTCGTACCAACTTATGCTGTTCTGTCAGGCTTGTGATTGTAGAATATAAACAAATTGTGACAATAAATGGCGATGATGACTTCGTGCAATTGCTGATCTAAAATATGCGAAAATGAGTGAGCGATTCGTCTCGTACCAACTTATGCTGTTCTGTCAGGCTTGTGATTGTAGAATATAAACAAATTGTGACAATAAATGGCGATGCTGACTTCGTGCAATTGCTGATCTAAAATATGCGAAAATGAGTGAGCGATTCGTCTCGTACCAACTTATGCTGTTCTGTCAGGCTTGTGATTGTAGAATATAAACAAATTGTGACAATAAATGGCGATGCTGACTTCGTGCAATTGCTGATCTAAAATATGCGAAAATGAGTGAGCGATTCGTCTCGTACCAACTTATGCTGTTCTGTCAGGCTTGTGATTGTAGAATATAAACAAATTGTGACAATAAATGGCGATGATGACTTCGTGCAATTGCTGATCTAAAATATGCGAAAATGCGTGAGCGATTCGTCTCGTACCAACTTATGCTGTTCTGTCAGGCTTGTGATTGTAGAATATAAACAAATTGTGACAATAAATGGCGATGATGACTTCGTGCAATTGCTGATCTAAAATATGCGAAAATGAGTGAGCGATTCGTCTCGTACCAACTTATGCTGTTCTGTCAGGCTTGTGATTGTAGAATATAAACAAATTGTGACAATAAATGGCGATGATGACTTCGTGCAATTGCTGATCTAAAATATGCGAAAATGAGTGAGCGATTCGTCTCGTACCAACTTATGCTGTTCTGTCAGGCTTGCGATTGTAGAATATAAACAAAAATAAATAAAAATTGAATCTAAAAAATATTAATTTAATTTCATTTTAATGGCGCCTCTATTATATATTCAATATTTTTCTGAAATAAACTTTTTGAAAACTTATTCCGACGTTAAAATCGGTAGTGTTGATCCTTTGGCCATTTTTGTAGTACTACAAAACTATTCAATTTTGTATTTTGCCTTGTATTATTTGTATTTTGCCTTATTAGAGCTCGGAGAAAAAGGGATTTCCTTTTTGAAAATAAAGAATTATATTTATAAAACATATTTATTTTGATGTGTATAAGTTATATCTGAAAGCATACACTTTTTCGAAAAAAATTTGTTTTTTAAAAAAAAAGTGACTTTTTTATAAAAAGGTTTATTTTTGAATATTTTTTTTTTATAAAAAAAAAGCTTCTTTGCGAAAAGTTTTTGTGTGTGCAAAAAGTAAAATCATATCAATAAGTTTCGATCATTTCAAATAAAAAATTTAATTAAGGGTGGAGTCTCAAAATTTTTCGCCACTAAAAAATTTGAGAGAAAATATTCAAAATTTCATTGAATTTTTGCACACCCCATAAGTACCTTCTCTGTTTGAAATTGATTGAAGTTATTTTAAATCAATATCAACTATGAGTGTGGTTATAACGTAACGTTTTGCGTTTTTTTATTTTTTGGGTTTATCAAGATAAAAATCGATTTCATTTTTTTTTTTATTTTTAAAATCATCATATAATAAAACCCAATAAAAAATTTAATAAATAAAAAATAAAATTTTATTTTAAATATATAATAATAAGTAAATATTTATTTAACTTTATCCTAGCTTCAAAAAATGTACAAACCAAAATGAAAAAAATTGAATGGAATAGTCGCATTTTTTTACATTCAATTTTTTAATTTTGATTTATAAAAAAAGTTCATAAAAGATAATAAGAATGTATTAATTTAATAATTCTTATTATTTTAAATAAATAAAACGTGTTTTTGACGAAAATTCCTATATTATAGATATTAAAGAATTTAATTCTAGGAAATGGAAAGGGAATTGAAAAAGATCAGGCACATTTTTATTTGCGGAGTCATATTTAATAAAGGAAAAACTTCATATTCTTATTTTTCTTGAGTAATTTTGAAAAATATATATATCAAATAAAAAAAAAAAAAAAGTTAAGGGAACAAATTAAGGAGAGGGTACATTAGATAAAAGTATTTAAGACGATTATTTTGAAAAAAACATATGATATTGCTATTTTTATCGATGAAATTAAAAATTTCAATATTTATCTGAGGTTTGAAAACAAAAAAGTAGTAATGTAAATCATAATCGTACTCTATTAATGTATGAGTGCATTTGGTTTAATGTATTTGATTTGATTGGTAAGAAATGAATTCTGTACTTAATCCTAGTAAAAAATTGTTAGAAAAAAGTAATAATGCCAAAATAAACTTTTTGAGAAAAAATATCACTGAGACTCCACCCTTAAAATCATAAATTCCTTTCGAAATATAAATTGATAGAAAAAATTTAGTTAACAAGAATTTCAAAGAATTATTTAATAAAAGCATATATTTAGATATTACCCTTACAAATTAACTGTCATTTTTTTTTGCGGAATAAACGTACGTAAAATTTTCATTTAAAATTTTTAAATTTTTTTTTTGAATAAACTCAATTCAAAAAAGAATTGTCATTTACAAAACATATATTTTTTAACAGATAATTAGTAATCTTTTAGATTTTATTAGAAAGAAATATGCTTTATAAGAAAATCTTATTTTTTATGAAAAAGTGAATATAATCTAATTTTGAAAGAGTGATCGTAAATCATAAAATTCACCCATTTTTTTATAAAAGTTCCTTTGCTCAATTTCTACTTAAATCTTGCTTCTGAAACATCGAGACCAAAATATTATTACAGTTCCTAAGTGTATAGATGATCTCAATTCGTTGCTAATTCAAATTTGAAAGATTATTCGATGACGATATTTATTTTTTTCGATTCTTTTTAATTTTATGGTTTTTACTAAACATATTCTTGATAATCATTCTCTTATTATGCTTTTTATTTGACTCTTTTTGCTTTTTTTAATATTATTCTATAAAGATTGAAAATCGCTATAATTTGATTAATTTGTGCTTCCAACGTGCGTTATAGATAATACTTAAGTATAATACTTAAGTATGAATCTTAATTTTATAAAATAATCACTCAAAAATTTCAATTTTAGCTTTTTTAAAATAAAAAAATATAGAAAAAGTCGATGAATAATGAGATTTATATTAAAAAAATGGTATAAATAAATTTAATATTATTTATAATTATATTATAACTATAAATATTGGGATTTAATTTGAATT
This sequence comes from Tritrichomonas musculus, assembly GCA_039105265.1. Taxonomy (NCBI): domain Eukaryota; phylum Parabasalia; order Tritrichomonadida; family Tritrichomonadidae; genus Tritrichomonas; species Tritrichomonas musculus. Next base: position 4,900 of record JAPFFF010000304.1, on the reverse strand, counting down.
TTTAATTAATAAAAAAATGCTAACGATTAAAAAAACAAAATTCGTTATAACTTGGGCATTAAATAATATAGGATATAATGATTTAAATCCCCAAAGATTTTATCCAAATATTTGTTAAATATAAAGAAAAACCTCATTTACATGTAAAATCAATAATAAACGGTCAAAATTCTGATAAAAAAAAAATTATTTCAAAAAAATTCAATGGGAATAAAAAGAATTGTCAGATTTTGAGAGAGAAAGTAATATTATTTGTGAGAAAATTTTCCAAAATTTTCTTCTTACGTTTACTTGTACGTTTATTCCGCAAAAAAAAATGACAGTTAATTTGTAAGGGTATTCAAATCATAAAGAATGATATTTGATGTATAAATTATAAAGTACTCGTAATCATTGCTTATGATCAAACTATATTCAAAATTTGAAGCATTCTAATGATATAGAAAATATCATTTGCTTCATTAAGCTGTGAGGCACTTTCCAATCTTGTTAAATGATGCTTTTGATGCAGACAGTTTAAATCGGGAATGAAAATAATAGTTTTGTCCTCAAAATGTAGTTTTTTCCACCAATTATAACGTTTTTTTTTTTTTTTTTAATATGAATAAATAACGTATTCAAAAATCAAAATCAAATAATATATTTATTAGATCTTGTTTTTTTTAAAAGAAAATCTATATTAAAAAAAATTGTTCATATAAAAAAGACTTGGTGTTTTGAAAAAAGAAAATTATTTCGCAAAAAAAAGATCATTTTAAGAAGTATTTTTCATTTTAAAAAGAAAACAAATTTTTTAAACGAAAAAATTATTTCACAAAAAAATTTTTTTACAGACAAACCTTTTTCTTTTCGAAAAAAAATGGATTTTTAAAACATATGGATCTTAATGATATGAAAAAGTTTTGTAAATATGGAAATTCCTTTTTCGCCGATCTCTATTATAGCTTTATTAAGAGGTGCGTGGACTTTTTTTTCCATAAAAATGGATAATAATGATAAATAATATCTCTAATTAAATATTAAATATAATGATTATTTGCTTTAATAAAATTATTCGTTGATGGCCACTAAAAATATTTTTTTATTTTTCAGAAGTATATTGAATTTATTGAATACATATTATTTGAAATTATAAAAATATGTATACAGCTGTTTCGGAAATAGATTAGAATTTTTTGGAAAAAAATAGCATGATTTGAATGGTTTATAAAACCGTTAAAATATTTTTGGAAATAAAATAGTGAACGATTATTTTGCATTCAATTTCCAAAATTTTTGTTGATGAAAAACATTTAAATCAGAAGCAAATATTAATTACATCTAAACAATCTTTTGCCAATTTAATATATTTTGACAGATGTTATTAAAAAGATACTTTATATTTGATATTTCACCGATTGCAAAATATCTTTTTTATATTATATCCTGGATAAAACAAAAAGAAAATTTCTTTTCATATTCGATATAATAATCAATAATAATCATAAATAAAGTGATTTTTTCATTAATGAAAGAGATTTTTCAAAATATTCATTATCATCAATTTTCATATTAAAAATCATAAAAAATGCATAATTGTCGATAAATTGAAGATTTTATTGAGTAATTTTGGATGAAAACAATATTTTAGTAATATCATATTAAAAACACAATAACATACTCTATGTTTCATATTGAACTGTTAAAAACAAAACTCGTGTATATATTAGCATAATAATGTGTAAAACGCCATAAAATTTCTTTAATCTATCTTTTAATTATGTTTTTAAGTATGATAAAATTGAATATAAAATGATCGTTCCTATTTTATTTCCAAAAAAAAATATTTAATTTCCAAAAAAATAAAACGGTTACTATTTTATTTCCAAAAAATTCTAATCTATTTCCGAAACAGCTGTATCTCTGAAAAAATATTATTAAGGTACAAATCCAGTACGTTTAGTAACCGCAATTTTTTTTGACATTCTCAAAGAATAAGATGACATGTTAAATAAAAACCGATTATTTTCATCCATTTCATATAACATGTCATAAAGTTTGTTTAAATTGTAAAATAAGTGTCAAAAACAAACCTAGTCAATTTAAACTTTTTCAGAGACATGCAACTATTCAAATAATAAACGTTCTCCTATTCAAAAAATAACGTACTGGATTTGTACCTTAAATATAAAAATTAAATTATTTTTATTTTTATAAAAAAAGTAAATATCATCATTAAAAGTTAAATAAAAGAAATATATAAAGAATGATTATATTTTTTATTTATTTGCACCATTTTTCTAAAAATTGCATTCCTTCTTTTTTGCATCTATTATAATAATTCATTACATCATATAAATCTTCAAATTGATTATTTATAATTTCTCTTTTTTCATTTACTAAGCCATATATTTGAATAAAAAAATCACGGGGTGAATCAATTTCATTTGCAGCATAAATATCATCTGAGATTAAGGCAGGTCTTTCAAAGTTTCGGACAACTTTATATATATTGATGTGCTTACTTTCTTTTTGAGTTCTATTGCTTTTGTCAATTTTTTGTAAGTAATATCTTGCAACAATATTGGCGCCTGATATAGAACTTGATGAGGAAATTCTTTCACTCCACTTTTCAGTTTTATATGACATAAACCATTCAACAAAACTGTTTACATCTGTATCAGGCCAAATAGTTTTACGCCATAGAATTTTAAATAATTCAAATGGTGTCAAATTATAGATATCTAATAATTTTCCGCCGATGCAAGAATATTCCGCCTTGGCTCCACTGATACTTATTCGTGTTCTAATTGCATCACTGAGATTCAGTTCATCCAATTTCTTTTTTATTATGACTGATTTTCCAATTGCACGTAAAATGTTCAACGCTGAATGGTCATTTTTGCAGGCTAATCTAAACATTCCAAAGTAATTCTCCAACGGATGAGTTGAAATATGTCCAATATGGACAAAATCAAATTTTTGTAGAGCGAAAGATATTCCAATTATCGTGTTAAGCATTCTAACAATACCAATTCTAGAATGAATTGGTGCTTCAGATTTACTTTCATAAAAATAATGTAGTAAAAAGTAAAATGCAGTTTCGAGCAGTTGTTGTCTTAATTGAATTGATATATATGGGTTTCTTATTGCAATAATAATAAAGTTAAATGGTGCTGCATAAAAAACAAAATTCCATTCGTTATTTTTGATCGCGAAACGATAGAAAACAATGTTAACGGATAGTGGTCCTTCATTTTTCCTGTTTGGCTTAAATCAATTAATGTTTTTCCTAAGTTATATGAACTATCAGCTATATCTTCAGGTTTTGATGTTGCATAATCATTTAGCATCACTCCACTCTTGGCAAAATTACTTCTTAGCAGTTTTATTGAGTGATAAAAATCTGAGATAGGTATTCTTATTGTATCATCGTTGATTAATATTTCAATAATTTCTTGAAAAGATTTTCCACTGCTAATCAAATTCCATATTATTTTAAAGAACTCATCATGTATACCATCGAATTGTTTGTCTCCATCTGTTGCGACATATCTAGTACAAATTCTCTTTTGAGATAAAATTTGTTCTATCATTGATATTGTTTTAATTGTACTGAGAGATGCATTTCCATTCTCAGTTAATTGTATGTGTATTGGAAATGGTTTTGCATTTATCTCAACTGTCTGCAAATAATAAACAAAAATATCATTATACATTGCATCAGGTATTATCATCTTTAAACATTCTGGTAAAAATTGAATTAATTTGTCTCCTTTAATTTCCTTAAACTTCGCTGCTTCAACTGCAACAGTTGCATTAAAGCCTTTGGAAAGATCATTTTCAGAAATAAAGATTTCAATAATATCACTGATTTTGCTTATATCAAAAACCTTTTCTAAGAAAGAATTGATGGACGGAGAAAACCAGTCTCTTAAAACTGTTTCGTTGGGCAGAGGTAGGAAGTTTCTGAGGAAATTATATGATTTTGCACCGTATATGTATGCTATTGTACAAGCTGATAGAAAGTAATCGTTGTATCTTCTTCCTTCTGGTTTTCTATTTTGATTTTGTAGTATTGTGTTTAGAAAAGTGTTATAAATATGCTCTTGTTCTTGCTTATTTTCATTGCTTCCAACTAATGATTGAAAAGATGCAATTTGTTGTTTAAGGTTGTATATTTCTTTATTTTTATTCAAAGAACCAATCTTGCTTTTATAAAACTTAAACTCAAATAGGTGATCATATTTTTCCATATACTCAGTTGGAATTATTGCCATACTAATCTGATGTGCAGTTGACATTGATATTATATCTAATGCAAATGCACTTTGAAGAACTAATATTATATTATCGTTTAACTTGTTTGTTTTCTTGAATCTTGTAAGTGCTGACAAAAGTGATTTCTTAAAAATATCTTGATTTGTCGATGTTTCAACAAGGCGCAACAGTTCAAGTATTCTCGGGAGAAAAAGCACATCATTTAAAATTGGTTCAATTATATAATATAATAAAATATCAATTTTATTACTAAAATTTTTTTTAGCATACTTATGAATTGATGCAGTGAAAATATTTTGATCGTTTATTATCTTTTTCAGATGGACAATTTGCTTTTTCAAAGGAAAAAATTCAGGCGGAATTTCATCTTTTTCATTGTCATCAACATCACCATTACTTCCATTGACATCATTTCTGTTATTGCTGATATTATTGCTATCAATATCATCGTTGTTTTCAATGCTATTATTTCGGCTTTTACAAATTTTAAAATCTATATTTTTGTCATTTCCACTTTTTATTTTCAAAACATTTTCTACAAATTCTGTTTGTTGTTCTTCGTTTGTTTTATCATTTATATTAAATAAAAGGCTGAATAAAAGATGAGGAAAATCAACATCAGCTGAATCTTCATTTGATG